>JANHFO010004917.1:620181-636226 GCA_032468095.1 Pareas carinatus
TTCCTTTCTCTCTTTTTCTAACTGTCTCTCTCTGTCTCTTTCTCTCTCTCTCTCATTCTCTTTCTCTCTCTTTCTCTCATTTTCCCTCTCTCATTCTCTCTCTCTCTCTCTCTCAAAAGCAGGAACAAACACTAACACTTAAATAAGCTTCAATTATGTTGCTGGAGGGTGGGGTTGTCACCAGGGGCTTGGGGAGTCACGGGAGGGGACGTGTTGCTGTGCTGGTACTTTGCAATACATAAGTGGGCTTTGGGTTGCAGTTTTGGCACTCGGTCTCAAAAAGGTTCGCCATCACTTGGCTTAGTAAGTAAAATCAGCCCAGGTTCGAATCTCAGGGTATGGCTCACTGAAGACAGCTAATAAGCTAGAAATGGCCATCCAAGTCTCTCTTCCTTTTCCGGTGAATTTCTTGTGTAGTATATGTTTATATGCATTGGTTAAGCTAAATTTGTATATCAGTGATTGCATGACCTCTGTAGATGCCATATGCTAAATAAATAAACTTCCAAAGCAGTTCCCAAACAGTCTGAAGTCTTCCTTCCCATTTATCTTCCAAGATAATTCCTACATACCATTCTGCCAGGAAAGAGAGATGCAATTCTCACTCATCCATGGAGCTCATATGCCTCTGCGGTAGGCCTGTTCTTCCTAATCTACTTTACAAGAAGTTCTTGCTGCATTGATAAAATTAGAAGATATCCTGTAAATGCCACCCTGAATTCCCAGGAACAATGTGGGATATAAATGCAACCAGAGGAAGTTTATTAATTTTTTTTTTGGTTGGGGCATCTGCACTTTTGGCACTTATTTATTTACACAACTCAAGGCCGTGAACAAATCTAATACTCCTTCCTCCTTCTATCTTTCTCTCTCAGCCCAACTCCCCTTTTGAGGGGAGTTGGGCTGAGAGAGAAAGACTAGCCCAAGGTCATCCATCTGGCTTTCATGTATAAGGCAGGACTAGAATTCACAGTCTCCCAGTTTCCAGGGCCAGCACCTTAACCACTAGACCAGTGAAGGCTAACCTTTTAGACACCAAGTGCCCGGACGAGTCATGGCTAATGAGTCATGGCTTGTAACATCATTGCCTGGCGCCACTACTCTTTCTGAGCATGTGTGCGGCCCCATGATGTCATCGCCAGGAGTTGCTACTCCTTCCTGAGCATGCTCAGCTCTGAGGCGATGCCAGGGCGACTTGACTTGCGTGCCCACTGTGGTTTGCCACACTGCACTAGACCAAACAAACTCTCTAATAACGTTCTCTGAAGAATTCAAAGGCTTTTCTTGACTATCAAAACTCCTTTTTTTTCTTAAAGTCTTGACACGATCAACGTTACGATTAATTTTTTCTTATGTTCCTTTGATTTATTTGTGTTTTTTTAACCATAGGCGTTTCATCACTTTGCTACCGTTAATCATTGAGAGTCTGCTGGATAGTGACAAGGCAAAATCTAATCAAGCAAGCAAACAAGGGAAACGAGTCCGCTATTATTTATTCTGACTTGCAGCTGCTTTGTAGAATCTCAAAGAAAGATCATTCCTATTATTTTAACAGGACAACAGTGTGGGAAGGGACCTTGTAGGTCTTCCAGTCCAAACTCTTGCTCAGGCAGGAAGCCCCCTACCATTTCAGACAAATGGGGGACTAATTTCTTCCAGTGTTTGGGGCATCCGCAACTTCTGGAGGCAAGTTGTTCCATTGATTAATTGTTCTGTCAGGAAATTTCTCCTTAGTACTGGTTTGCTTCTTTCCTGGATTAGATTTCATCCACTTCCATCCACTGCTTCTTGTCCTGCCTTCAGATGCTTTGGAGAACAGATTGACCCCCTCTTCTTTGTGGCAACCCCTGAAATATTGGAACGCTGCTATCATGTCACCCCTTGTCCTTCTTTCCATTAAACTAGACATACTCAATTCCAGCAACCGTTCTTTAAATGTTTCAGCTTCCAATTCCCTAATCATCTTTGTTGCTCTCCTCTGACTCTTGCTAGAGTCTCAACATGGTTTTTACATCCTGGCAACCAAAACTGGATGCCGTATTCCAAGTGTGATCTTACCAAGGCATTATAAAATGACATTAACACTTCACGTGATCTTGATTCTATCCCTCTGTTAATGCAACCTAGAACTATTTTCTACTTGATCCTTTGAGATGGAGATACCCAAAAAAATTTCTAGGAGAATGCTTTTCCTAGGCATGGCTTTGGCAATCACCACTTTATTTCAGTAGAATTTGTAGCTGAGTAAATGTATTGATTGATTGATTATTTAGACTTATATACCGCTTCACAGTCCCTTACCGCACCCTCTAAGCAGTTTGCACAGTCAGCATATTGCCCCCCACAATATGGGTCCTCATTTTACCGACCTTGGAAGGATGGAAGGTGGAGTTAACCTTGAGCCAGTGAGAATCGAACTGCTGAACTTGATGGCTAATGGCAGATGGATGCTGCTTTTAACCACTGCACCATCCTGGCTCCTAATTAAAGTTAAGACACAAAGAAGTTCTAATACCTTGATCTTATCCTATCCTGCATCAGTCGTAAGTATGAAAAATGGTCAAAAGTCACTTTTTTCAGTGCATTCTAACTGGTCACTAAAAGAACTGTAAGCCGAGGAATATATGTCTTAAAAAGAAATTGTTGATCATGGCTTATAAAATTGGCATGCTCAGAAGGGTATTTTATTATATAATACCAGTTTTTGAAAAGTAACTGTGTGAGAATACTGTAGCTTTATGCAACGTCGGCAGGTTTTCTATTAACATTTGACCAGCCACCATAGAAAATAGGATAAGCTTTTGATCTGGTGTAGCATGGCTTATGTTTTTTTAACATTATTCTGCCTTTGCCCATTTAAAATGTACTTGTTCTGGCCGTAATGTCTCTCAATTAAACTTTTTTGTTTCCTCTCACACATCCAGTTAAAGCATCTGCTATTATTTTAATAAGGGCAGTAAAATGAATGTTAAACTTAACAGTTAAATTCCCAAAGCTTTGAAAATAAATATTTTTGACAGCACGATTTAATGGATCAATTATAAATTTGATCCATTTTAATGTCGATCTTAATTCTGGTCCGCCAGGTATTTTAATTTATAAACTCCACTAGTATACAGACATCTTGATACAAAATGTCCTATAACCAAATATTTATTAATATGCATTTATGACCGAAAAGCTGATTACCCAGATTTCTCAGATGCAGCTTTTTAAACATCTATCTCCTGCCAAATATATTCTTTTAAAACAACCAGTGTCTGTTTTTATATAGAACTTTTTCCAAGGGGTTTTATGGTTTAGAGGAAAGAAGTGAGCAATATCGCTGCTTGTCCCATAAAACCAGGGAGGGATATTTTATATTGGAAATTTAAAATATATTCCTATCTTAGAACTGCAGTTCTGAAAATAGTTCAACTAGGTCTACGCAGGCAGGACACAAAGCCTTTCAAATAGGAAACGGACATAAAGTTTAAGAACCTCATTAAGATATTCTTTTCTTGTTTATACCAGCAAAAGCAGGTGTTACCCCCTAAGACTACACCTGATCCATGTGTTGGTGTTCAGTCGCTAAGCTGTGTCCGACTCTTTGCGACCCCATGGACCATAGCCTGCCAGGGCTCTCTGTCCCTCACAGCCTCCCGCAGTCTGCTCAAACTCATGCCTGTTGCATCGGTGAGACCATCCAGCCATCTGATTCTCTGCCATCCCCTTCTCCTTCGGCCTCTCGTCTTTCCCAGCATCACAGCCTTTTCTAACTCTCTTCTCATGAGGTGGCCAAAATATTTGAGTCTCAGTTTCATCATTTGTCCTTCTAATGAACAGTCAGGGTGGATTTCTTCCAGGACTGACTGATTTGATGGCCTCGCAGTCCGAGGGACTCTCCAGAGTCTTCTTCTCCAGCACCGCAGCTCAAAGGCATCGATTCTTCGACGTTCAGCCATCCTTACAGCCTAACTCTCACAGCCATACATTGCAAATTCATTGACCCATGTAGCTATTGTAAAATTGCGGTCTACAGAATTCACTTTTGCCAAAGGTTAAATCATGGAGATTGAGACTGAGACTGAGATATTTTGGCCACCTAAAGAGAGGACTCATTAGAAGAGGATGTGATGCTGGGAAAGGCCGGGGTGGTGGTGGTGTAGGACTGGGTGTGTGTGTTAGAGTTAAAAAAGAGGAAAGCAGCCTTTATTTGCTCATATCTAAAAAAAACACCTTTTCTTTTACGGTTTCCATGCTGTGGCACCAGGACGCATAGAGCGGCATGGCTACAATTTTACAATTCCCTGATTGACGGTCCATATTCATATATACACGTACAAACACTGTTCCCTTGACTATTTTTTATTTTGCCTCAGCTCTCATAAAGAGAGTGCAATGCAACGGAGAACAAAGCCGTTCCTTCAGCTTTTCTGAGGGAAAAAACGTCTCTATCAAACCACTCCTGTCCATATTTGCATTTAGCAGATCATGATTTAATCATGTGCATGTAGTTTAAGAATAGGCATTCTGTGTCTCTCCTCCATCTCCACCTCTTTTATTTCTGTGCCTTGATGGGCAGCCATTCCTAGTCAAATCGACATCAGAATAGAAATGGGAGGGGTTTTGGAGGTCTTCTAGTCCAACCCCTTGCTCAAGCAGGAGACCCTACACCATTTCATACAGGCGGCTGTCCAGTCTCTTCTTGAAAGCCTCCAGTGATGGACACCCACAACTAAAGGCAAGCCATTCCACCGGTTAATTGTTCTCACTCTTAGGAAGTTTCTCCTTCATTCCTGGTTGCTTCTCTCCTTGATTAGTTTCCATCCATCGTTTCTTGTCTTGCCTGCTGGTGCTTTGGAAAATACGTTGACCCCTTCTTCTTTGTGGCAGCCCCTCAAATATTGGAATACTATTATCATATCACCCGTACTCTTTCTTTTCTCAAGACTGGCCCTACTCGGTTCCTGCAACCTTCATATGTTTTTGTCTCCAGGCCTTTAATCGTCTTAGTTGCTCTTCTTTGCCCTTTTTCCAAGGTCTCAACATCTTTTCTTGTAACGTGGTGACCAAAACTGGATGAAATGACCAAATGGATCCTGTGGTGTCACGATACAAGCTTCATCCTTTTGTCCTTGTGTTGCAGCACTGGATATAACAGAATTAACAGAGTTGAGAGGGACCTTGGAGGTCTTCTAGTCTAACCCCTTGATCAGGACGGAAACCCTATACCATTTCAGGCAAATCATTGTCCAATCTCTTCTTTAAAATTTCCAGTGTTGGAGCACCCACAACTTCTGGAGACAAATTGTTCCACTGATTAATTGTCCTAACCGTCAGGTGATTTCTCCTTGGTTCTAGGTTGCTTCTCTCCTTGGTTAGTTTCATTGCTTCTTATCTCGCCTTCTGGTGTTTTGCAGAATGCATCAAGGAGAAGAGCTGGCCTTGATATCGTGATATCCAGTTCATTGTTTGACCTTTACAAACTTGCAGACAGCCCCAGGTGACATAGCAGATTCACTGATAGTCTCTTAAGCCAGAGGCTTTCAACTTTTTTCAAGCTGTGGACCCCAAAACATTGCGTTGCTCCATGGCAGACCCCATTCTCACCAATTCAACTAATTACTAATCGATAATTCATGTATATTACATTTTCCAATATTTTTTTTTAACCTGTCTGCGGACACCATGGCAACCTGTCATGGACCCCAGGTTGAAAATCTCTGTCTTAAGTAATTGTGAGAACATTTCTGACTAAGGAACAGGTTGAAAAATATTCTACATAAGCACATTCCCCAGCTCCACCAGTACCTCTATAATTTTATAATCTAAATCCATATGGGATGACACACTATTCCATTAGCTAAATAAATGAGCAATACTAATTTCACGGCTTCAATTTTTATTCCTCACTTTGCGTTTTACTCCTAGTTCTATGGTGCATAATTTCATGATTTTTAAAAACCAAAGGCCATTACAAGAGTGCTTTAGTGATATGATGAGTCTTAGCCCCCTCTTTTAATGAAGTGTGTGTTGTTGTTGTTTTTTAAAAAAATCACACCCATACCCCTCTCAATAAGGTCATCATTAATGGAAAAGAAATAGATTTCCCAATTTTGGATTTCCTTGGTTTCCATTTGTTTTTTCTATCTTGGCATTTCTTTGTCCATTTTTGCATCGATCTCTTTTTTTTAATGTGTAAGAATATTTTCTCCCTAAACTTAGCATTTAAATAATCATTTCATTAATATATTCAGTACACTTTCCACCATTACATGCATTTTTCATACGTTTTAATTTAGTTGGGGAATTCTATTGCAACATTTAAGATCTATAGGAAGATGCAGTCTATACTGTCTATATTTCTATTAGCTATCATGAATAAGACAAATACCACCATGAACATACAAAAATATTTAATAAGGCCAGTTCTCCGGTAAGCCAGCAAATTACTATGGATTCACTATTGATTCTACTAAGAGTAAGTATTAAAACAGCTCCTGATGACTAGTCATGATAGTTTAGCCCCCAGGAGTTTTTCTCTCTTCCAACATCAATGTTGCTTGCTCAGTTGATACTTGTTTTTAAGTGAAGCCATCAATATTGTGTGTAGCCTTGTGGACAGTCAATGGGTCCCTAGGTCATAACTTTAATTTCAAATAATTATCCATTAAGTCCCCCTTATTGTATCATACAAACCCACCATTTTCTTGTAGAAACAAAGCTAGATAACTCACATATTATACTTGGACAAAAAAGAAATGTCACAAGTAAAACAGGATATACGAGTGTCTTACAAAGAAATAATTATTGTAAATCCCAAGATTCCTCTTGTAAAATGTTGCCTTTTTTTTCACCCGCTAGCTTATATTGCACAATGCTTCAATCTGTATGGAACTGCTCAACTCTGTACAGATAGTCCTTGACTTACAATCACAATTGAGCCCAAAATTTATGTTACTAAGTGAGATGGTTGTTAAGTGAGTTTTATGACCTTTCTTGCCATGGGTGTTAAATGGATCACTGCAGCTGTTAAGTTAACCACATGGTTGTTAAGTGAGTTTGGTTTCTCCATTGACTTGGCTTGCCAGAAGGTCGCATCACCCCAGGGACACTGCAACCGTCATAAATATGAGTCAGTTGCCAAGCATATGAGTTTTGATCATGTGACCATGGGGAGGCTCCAACGGTCATGAGTGTGAAAAATGGTCCTAAGTCATTTTTTTCAGTGCTGTTGTAACTCTGAATGGTCACTTAATAAAATTGTTGTTAAGTCGACAAGCTGTGCTTCTTCCCCATCCAGGGCAGAGTATATCTTAACATTAAAATTGAAGTCACTGCTTAAATTCTATCTTCCACGAACTTAATTTTGCTCCTTCAGACACCCTGATTTTCAAAAATGTGTTTTGATATGTGTGTGCTGAGCTAAAGCTTAAAAAATAGCTTTAGATGCACCTGGTTTTCCTGAAAAATAATAATAGAAAACTTGCTTCAATCTACTGGCTAGAAACTAGATATAATTCTAACTGAAATGGATAATAATATGCAGAATTATTTCCCATTGACACCAGCATCCATTAAAAACCTGTCCCGTGACATGCAAGCTAATGATGTAATACTGTATCTCTAATTCAGTTCTGAAAATCAGAGATTTATTTCTCCCTCTAGCTCTTTTGGGGGTACATTTTAATTTAGCTTATTTTGTGATCCACAGGAGGCTTATTTTATGCCTAAGGGGGATAACTTATGAGGGTAAACATAGCCTCTTGAAAAGGTAGCAAGTAGCAAGCTTTTTGGCAGAAATAAATATGTCTGGGAATTTTACTACAAAACTTCATATTTTGGGCTTTTGTTGTTTTTTTAATAAGGCAAGGCACCTGGTTTTGCCCGAGTACAGGACAGTAAACCGCTTTATATTTTTATCTGGATAGTATTTCTGACAAGAAAGGAAATAAACCTAGAGAAGAATTCTCGAGATTTTTAAACGTCGGAGTGGAAAAATAGAAACAAACAATATCTGGTTGACAGTGCACATATTTTAGAACCAAATTGATTTGAGAGAAGATTTTCTCTTGATTTGCTTGAGATTGCTCTTCATGATGTGGACAGTTGACTAAGAGATGCACCGTTGAGTCTTATTAAGTTTCTTCTGGTCTATAGTTCATTGAAGCAAAGTGATGCAATTAACTCTGAGCCCGTCAGATTTTTTAGAATTCCCTCAGTTTGGACCTTGATGGATACAGCTAGAGGAATGACGGTCACCACATCATGAGGGCCATAGAATTCTCACTCTGTGGGAAGCTATCTCAGAAAACCTGGTCTAACTCTGCCCATCCTGGACAAAGTGCTGATTTGACTGCATGTGTGCCAAATAACCAATGTTTGTGCGAACATTGTCTTTTTTTATTTCACATAGCATGTATTCTCAGTCTGAGAAAATGTCTCAGGAATGCATGCTTTTCCTTCTTGACAGCTTCTCATTGGCATCTGTGATGTTCAAAAGACTGGGCAGAAAATGGTTCAGGATCCAATCTAGGTGGGTCACTGGGACCAAAAGTTTCGTCATCCAAGGTTTTGGGCTTATGCTGGAGCCCATCCTCGGAGAATTTCTCTGTGGGCTTTGGGCTGTTCTCTGTGTGGTATTTATATGGTGCCTGTGGTGCATAGCTTTTTAAATGTAGATTGGGAGTTGATGGCTGGCTATTATGTTGTTAGCTATTGTTCCCTTGTGTTGCCAAGCCCTCACCTCCTGAGTACTTGATAAAGGGATGTGTGTGTAAATCAGCACTCCTGTTGATAGACAAGGGGCCTGTTTTCCAGGTTTCAATTACTTCCCTGGCTGTTTTTGTACCTGCTCATCCAACAAACAAAATGGCTCAGATACAGTTTTTATATTTTCAATGGGAGAGGGTAGATAGATATACATTGCATTAAAACATGCTTCTGAGATGGTGCTCAGTTATTTCAATTTTCTAGTGCTAGCCCTAAGGAGCAGAGCTTCCATTTCTCAAAAAGTCCTTTACCAGCACTCTTCCATTTCTTTCTTTGTCTGTTCCCTCATAAGCACAAACACACACACACCACCAATGATTGTATTAATAGCAGACTTAAAGCTAGCTCTAAATTTAACCAACAAAAAAATAAAATTGGGGGGAGGCAATACAGCCGTATTAAGCAGCCTGACATATGTTAAGACAACAATGTAAATTTTTAATTAAAACATTATTCTTGCAATGTATGTTTAGCTGCAGCTGCACTGAATTCTCTGGACAAACACAACAGACATCAACAGCGCAACATTAAAAAGTGAAACTGTTCTAATTTCCCTCAGCTCTTTGGGTTCATCTTCCTACCAAATCAGTGGACGCCACCCTTTTTGACCTCAGGGACCACTAAATTCATAATTTGAAATCCTGCAGACCACCAATATGAATTGTTTAAAAGGATAAATACATTTGTAAAATAATGATCAGAGAACTTCCATTGTATTAATAGAAAAGACACCTCTTTAATATAATAAAACTAAAAAAGGCTATTTAATTATAACAACATTGTAAATGTTTATTTTATCATAACAAAATCTTTAAAGGTTGTTAAATTGTAACAAAAATATTAAAATTAACTTAATTATTACAAAATAATTGAAGCTTATTTAAATATTGCACATTTTAGTGTGATATTTGTTACTGTGAGAGAGAGAGAGAGAGAGAGAATGAGAGAGACAGGGAGACATGCAAACACACACACACACACACGCACATGAGAGAAAGAGAGAGAGAATGAGACACACACACACACACACAGGGAGAGAGAGAGACAGACAGACAGAGAATGAAAGAATGGGAGAATGAGAGAGAGAGAGGCACACACACACACATACACAGAGAGAGACACACACAGATACACACACACAAACACACACACAGAGAGAATGAGAGACAGAGATACAGCCACGCAACTGGCTTCCATATTCTGGTAGTAAAAAACAATGAAGATTTGAGTAACTGAATTACAATTGTTTTACTTCTTTGTTTCAGCCACTTGGCTGAATGGGATGACTTGCAACCAGCAGGTAGTCCATGATTTTTTAGCTAGCTCAACCTCAAGATTCACTTAACAATTGCAGTGATTCAAATAAACAACTGTGGCAAAATATGGGTTACCGCAATTAACAACGGTCTTGCTTCACAAATGGAAATTTTGGGCTCCACTGTGATTGTAAGTCAAGGGCTAACTGTATTTATGTATTTGTATCTTACCCCAAAGAGATAATATTGGTAGCCGTTGACTTAGCCATTCATTTAGAAACTGTTCAAAGTTATAATAGAACTGAAAAAAGTTACTTGCAACCAGTCCTAACACTTGTAGCTGTTGCAGCATCCCTCTAGTCATGTGATTAAAATTTGGGCGCTTGGCAACCAGCATCCATTTACAGGGGTCATATGATCTGCATTTGTGACCTTCCCAGCTGACCTCCAACAGGGAAAGTCAATTAACCTCCACATAATTCATTAAGCAACTGCAGCCATTTGTTTAACAATCATGGGGCGAAAAGGTGCAATCAGTCTTGGCTTAAGAACGGCCTTGGTTAGCAACAGAAATTCTAATTCCAATTGTGGATTGCTTGTAAAATGAACACCTCAATCGTTGCAACAACAACCAAAAAGGCCAGTGTAATCTACTATCCAGGAGACGTTGATGGGGTAGGTAAGAATGTTGTGTTGGTCTGAGAAATTATATCTCGAGTTTGCCCGCTATGTGGCAACTCATAATCAATTGGGGTTCTTTGCTTTCTAACCTCTTGACTCAGCCTCCCAAAAGTCCAACACATATCGCTCTCCATATGTCTCTGTCTCACATGCACACAAATGCACAACATTTATTTGTATTAATGTGCTTCCTTTAGTGCTTTAATTTCCAACATCCTGTCATTCCCCACCATTATATCATCCACAGATTTAAAAAAACTATACTTGTTGAAATTTTAACTCCAGAGTTAGACCCAAGTTAACCCAAGTCATAGTAAACAGACCACAGCAACCCAAGAAAAGGCCCCACATCTGAATTGTAGAATCACAGGGCTGAAAGGGATCTTGAAGGTCTTCTAGTTCAACCCCCTTATCCCTTGCTGAACAAATCGTTGTCAAATCTTTTGTTGAAAACCTGTGATGGAACATCTACAACTCTCTTGTGGACATAGCCACCTTGAGGAAACTCGAGTGTGAGCATTAAGAAACAAAAGAAAAGGTGGCATGGAATTCCCTGGACAGCAGCTGCCAATCACGGTCACACACAAGATCAAATTTTAGACAGTTTCTCCGGGTTTTTGCCTTGTCATTTAGACGGAACAAAATTGGAGACATGGAAAATAAATTTAGGAGGTTTAACACTATCACTCCAAGCCTTGTAGCTGTAGACTGATTAGCAGTATGACCAGGCTCTCTACCTATTGTCGGATCTGCAAAAGTACCAACTGTTCCCGAAAAAATGACTCCTATACAAAATTACTGGTTCATAAGATCCCGACAATGGGATGTTTCTTGTAAGGTTAGTGTAAGTTCCTACCTCTGAGAACTCTCGAGCTTGTACCATGTTGCACCTTATTTAAAGCCACAGGCAACAGATGCATTAAATTGTCAGCGCTGCAAATCCCACAGAAGATAAAAAAAATGTAGAGACGGAGATAAGAGGTAAAGGGTCACTTTATAGGCTTAAGAAACTTACTAAAGCTCAGTCAATGGCAGAGCAAATCTTCTCATTGATCAGGGCCCAGTCAGGTTGAGTTTGAACATAAATGGAGGATTATGTGCTCAAGAAAGGGAGCAAATTGAACTAGCACAATCAGGAGGAAGAGCGATTTCCCAGCTCCCCTGAAGATTCAGCAGCAAATCTCCAAAAGTTTTGGCAGAGATCATATTCACTTGATTCTCTCAGAAGGCATTTAACCAGTCAAGGATCACATGACTAGCATGAAAGTATCACAAAGTCCTATAGCCAACGAATGACACTGTCATATATGCAAACTGGACTATAAAACTGAAGACAAATACTGCCTCTTTATAGCTTCACTTTGAGTTGCAGAGAATTGGAAGACATTGGCTGATAGCTTGCAACTGGGATCAACACTTAACCGACATATACATAGCCAATTGTGTGAAATGTTTATGTGATTGGAGCTGGTGCTACCATGTTGATGGCTCACAGAAATGATCATTTCAGTCCGCCCTTCATTATTGCAATGAAATAATCTCTGAAAAGCTATAATATCATCATATGTGTAGGATCCTGGTCTTATATGTATAATTCTGTGTGTCCAGCAGGTCTTCACTAGATGATCAAATAAGGTGAGTAGGTTTCAGCCAAGCAATAAGAGAATTGCCTTGAATGTGTTTTCAGTTCAAGAATGAAACCTAAATCTTTAAAATCCTCTAACTCAGTGTATATATTTGAATTCAAAATTTTCTAGCTTTTTTACATGTCTTCCAAATGTGATTAAATGTCCCTTTATCTTGTTCCCATTCTCAACGTAAATCTGAAGTGTCTTTATACATTGTAGACAATTTCTCTAGGGAAATCATTTTGTGAAAAATCTCTTTAGGTTTATAGCGTAGTGTAAATTTCAATCCTTTCAACCACATATTTCCCTTTGTTCCATCTGCATATTGCAATTGAAATGTTGAGCCCACTGTATTTTTCATTTGTCCTACTTTTGTTTCAAATTTTAATAAAAGTTTATACTGTTCAGTAACTATCCGTTTATCATTTTTGCACAATTCTACTTCAAACTCAGTCTTAAAGTGTTCAAAGCCATAAACTGTTTTGTCTGCCTTAAATTTTCCCCAATAGTGATAAATAATAGAACCATTGACAACTACATCCTTCAGCCACCAGTTCTTCTCTTAATTTTATTTTTCAATTTATTTATTTTATTTTTTTAATTAAATTTCTCAAACTAGAGTTGACAAAATTCTAGTATCTCGCAATAAATTAAGCCATTTGTGTTTGCCTATTATTTAAATCAGAATTTATTTTGCCATGTGTGTCAGGACACACAAGGAATTTGTCTTCAGTGATCATGCTCAATACCTACATACATAACAAGAATACAATTAAGATACATTTATAGACAATCTGAATATATATGCATAATCATGATCATTTGTATATATATGCATAATCATGATCATTTGTATATATAGGCGTATATAGGCATCAATTGTGTATATAAGCATAAGATACATTCATAGTCTTAAAGTAGGTAACATTCATCATCTCATCTTATAAAGTGTGGACATCATGTCACAAAAACCATTTCATCCTGTCACAAAGACACACTCCGCACTGTCCTGTAAGTCAACTGTTTAGTAGGTTGATAACATGAGGGAAGAAACTGTCCTTATGTTTAGTTGTTTTGGTTTGCAATGCCCTGTGGCAGCATCCAGAGAAAAGAAGTTGAAACAGATTATGTCCAGGGTGTGAGGGGACCATAATTATTTTTCCCGCTCTCTTGTTGGATCGTTCAGTGTACAGATCTTCAATGGAGGGGAGTTTTGTAGCAATTATCGTTTTCGTAGTTCTAATTATTCTATGAAGTCTATGTTTATCTTGTTTTGTTACATTGCCAAACTAGACAGTTATTGAAGTACGGACTCAATGATTCCTCTGTAGAACTGTGTCAGCAGTTCCTCGAGTAGTCTGAGCATTCTGAGTTGTCTCAGAAAGAACATTCTTTGATGTTGGCTGACCATTTTAGATCTTGGGATATTGTAGAGCCCAGAAATTTGAAGGACTCTGTTGTGGATAGAGTGATGTTTGATATTGTGATAGTATAGACTGGTTTCTCCTAAATTGATATCTCATCTATAAAATGCTTTTTGTTCTGAGAGCAACAAAGGTGTTTACGGGCATAACTTGGATTTGTATCTATTCCATATTCTCAGTATGGGACATCTAATTTTTAAAATTCACATTAACCTTTACTCAAACCTTGCTCTTCTTTGCTCTTCTGATGAAACTGCCATTTAATGACTATATGCTAAACACTTAGAAAAAGTAGAATCCTTGTTCATCTCAAAATCCTAATGTCAAGCAAGGAAGGGGTAAGGAAATACCTGTTGAATGTTTATCCTGACAAAAAAGTAAAAGAACTAATTTGTAGGATGTCAGTCTAATAACGACTTGGTCAAAACCACTTCATTCAGGGACTCCACTTCTAAAAGATAATGACTCCTAGCTTAGAGTCAGGCCTCTGTTCTAGCACAACATGCAAAATCTCTACACTGTAGTGCAAAAGACAGCACTGTTAATGTATGTCTTGTTGTAAGAGCTGTAATTAAAGAGGCTAAAAATTAATCTCTTAAATATCGACCAACAATGCTTTATAATCCATTTAGTGCTTATCTTGCAAGGTTCCCAATTGGTCTTGGACCATACTTTTAAAAGAACTCATATATCTTTTAAGTAATCCATTGATAGATGCCACAACCCAACTTTACACTTTTGTCACTCATGAAGGCCTCTGCCTCCCCTATAGTTGGCTTGACAAAGAATACTGTTTATGTTGCTGTTTTTAAATGCCTGTAAGCCGCCCTGAGTCCTTCGGGAGAAGGGCGGGGTATAAATAAAATTATTTATTTATTTATTTATTTAATATGAGGTTTGTGTGAGTGTGTGAACATGCATGCAGATGGGTTTGAGAATACATAAATAATTCTCTATGGGGTGCACTCCGCTTAATCTCAGCAATATTGTTTTCATGATCCAGATGTGAAGTTAAGATGTCAAAGCTAACAAGACTGAAAACCTAACTAAAAGTCATCTCTTGGAGTGCAGCCAACAGCACGTTCAATAACCAGGCTAGATATGAACAATCAGCTCAAAGGTAGGAAAAAGAAAATGTGTTTTCAAAAGGACAATCCATATTTCTTTATGCTGTTTAGTTACAAAGTCAAAGCTTGGCTCCCCTATAGTGTTTTATTTTATGGATTCTTTCCACCATCTTATAATCTGCAGATGAGCTGTATTTTCATAGTCATAGCTCTACCCAAAATGTTCTTTGCCCATATAGGACAAGACTAAGGACCACATGCCTTATGGAAGATTTTCATACTTTTGAGGTCCCCTGCCTTTTGATCTTTACTAATAGGCATGTCCAGTCACTGCTCTGTATACAGTGGAGATCATGTTTCCTTCAAGAAATTGACCAAAGTCCAAACCACAAAGAGACCATGGCCTTTTACAATAGCAGTTGTTGCTACTATTTCAGGCATATTCTAAAATAGTCGGAATTATTATTAGATCATATTCATTTTTTACTAAGCTTTTATCATTCTTTACTCATTTAATCATATAAGTTTTTTTTTAAATCATTCTTTATTTTACTGCTGACTGCTTGCATAATGGGTTAGATGGAGGAAAGAATTTCACTCAATTCAGTAGCCAAAGCCCTATCGATTGTTACTTTTCTGGTTAATATGAAACAAACTAGAACTGGGGAAAGAACCTCTGTAAAATCAGAGAAAGATTCCTGTTTTTGAATAAGCTAACAGACGAGAGGCTGCTTGTGAATTTTATATGTCTCCTTGAAGTCTTAAATAATGCACAATATAAAAACAATAATAACAGATACAGATTGATTAGGTGCTAAGGGTAGTGAGAAGTAATTAAGGAGCGCTCTATCAAATGTTGGTTAGAGCACCCTGGCTGCTGATCTAGTTTACCTTCCCAAGTCCACAACCTGGAATCTATGTAGATCAGGGTTTCCCAATCATGACAACTTTAAGGCGGGTGGACTTCAACTCCCAGAATTCCCCAGCCATTTTCTATTCCTCATTCCTACTTTCTGAGTTCTATCCATCCTTTATCTTCACTTTTCTCATCTTTCTTCCTTCCTCTTCCTCTTCTTCCCCTACCTCCTGGTTGTTGTTGTTGTTGTTGTTGTTGTTGTTGTTGTTGTTGTTGTTGGTTGCTGTTGCTGTTGCTGTTGCTGTTGCTCTTCTTCTTCTTCTTCTTCTTCTTCTTCTTCTTCTTCTTCTTCTTCTTCTTCTTCTTCTTCTTCTTCTTC
>JANHFO010004917.1:656323-672482 GCA_032468095.1 Pareas carinatus
TGGCTGTACACCGCCCTGAGTCCCTTTGGGGAGAAGGGCGGTATAAAAATCTAATAAAATCTAAATCTAAATCTAAAAGAAGTTGCTTACAAAGTTATTGTTAATTCCTTTTCTTTTTGAATGTGTACCACACTATCCAGTTTAGCACTAGATTGCAACACAGTTAGAGTCTTCCCTTTCTGTTCGTGCATTACTATAGTATTATTATGACACTATGAACTATACTCATGGGGCTGTAGACTCCCAAACAAGTCATCCATGGTAGGTAGATCATACCGTGTTTCCCTGAAAATAAAACCTGGTCTTAATTTTTGCTCCAAAAGACACATTAAGGCTTATTTTTATCTAGGTCTTATTTGGGGGAAAATACAATAATAAATAATTCTGCCTGGCTGATGATCTCAACTGTGACTTATTTTTGGGGTAAGCCTTTTATTACAACCATCCTGAAAATTCATGCTAGGGCTTATTTTCCAGTTAGGTCTTATTTTCAGGGAAACAGGGTAGATGAAGAATCGGACTAAATAATATCCGCTAAAGAAGGAACCGACAACCGACAAAAATATTCTGCCATAAGCCTTCTTCCACGACATCCAGGATTTCTGGTAAGATTAGCTAAGGTCCCAAATCTAAAGAAGATTTAAGTTCTTAAACCATTTTGATGTCTCAGAGGGTTCGTGAGATTTGCGTCTTGTATTAGTTGACTGCAATCTTTTTCTTTTTTTCTTTCAACTTACAGCCATGGTTGAGCCCAAAATTTCTATTGCTAGACAGTGTTTAAGTGAGTTTGGTCCCGTTTTACGACCTTTCTCACCACAGCTATTAAGGGAAGCACTGCAGCTGTTAAGTTAGTAACATGGTTCAATCTGGCTTCTCCATTGACTTTAATGTCTGAAGGTTGCAAAAGGGAACCACATGATTCCCAAGATAAATACATGCCAGTTGCCAAGCCTCTAAAATTTGATCACATGATCGTGGGGATGCTGCAATGGTTTTTGCACAGAATTGGAAGAAGGAAGAAATAATACAAGATGAAAAAATAACAAGCAATTTTTTTGGAATGTGCCGGAAATGGACAGATTAACATTATTGTTGAAAGATAATGAGGATACATTACACTTTAAGACATGGAACTATTTTTATAACTGGTTGGACAAGAGATGAAATGAGTAGGTGTGAAATTGTATTAGCAACTGTAATAGATGTTATTGATAAATATAGAGTTCTTGAATGCACTACTAGGTGATTGTTTTTTACTGATCTACTGAGGCACATTTTTATACTTTGTCTTGTTTTGTGTGTTTGCTTTGTTTGTTTTTGGGAAATTAAAAAAATACCAAAAAACCTCAGTCCCTTGGCAACTGATTCATATTTATGATGGCCATAGTATCCCAGAGATCATTTCTGTAACCTTTTGACCACCAAAATCCATTGGAAAGCCAGATTCATTTTGTGCTAACCTAACAACTTCAGGTATTCACATAACTGTGTCAAGAAAGGTCATAAAATGGGGCACTTGACAACTGCCTCATTTAGCAGCAGAAATTTTGGGGCTTAATTTTGGTTATAAGTCAAGGACAACCTGTCGAAATAAAGAAGAAATAATGTGACTATACAGAGGTATGCAAAAAAAAATCCGCATATTGATGCAATGCACAAAGGATTAGAAATGAAGAGTCACGTCAACTCCTCATGAGCTACAATGTGAACATCAACAACAACTGAGTCCTTCGGGAGGAGGGCAGTATATAAATTGAATTAATAAATAAAGTAAATAAATAAATAAATAAGCAACGTCATAGAAAAATTACTTAAGCCTCAATACTGTTGTACAACCGAAACACAGTAGAATAGTTATTTGCGTGAATCCTGTTTCAGAAGTTTAGCAACCACAAAAATGTCCATGTATTATAGATGGCATATGACACCATATAAACTGTCTAAGATGAACAAAGAAGTGTCAGACAGATGTTGGAAGTGCAAAGGCAAGGCAGGCACGTATTATCATATGTGGTGGACGTGTAGTTATGCGGGAAAATATTGGAAAGAAAATACATAAATGGTTATTAGATATGAAAAATGTCCATGTGAAATATAGAGTCGAAAATCCTGGCTGCAAAACTGCCTGCAATCCAATCACAGATGAAATATCATACTTTGGGTCAAAGTTGCATCTTCTTATCTGAGGCTGGTAGCTGAATGCAGCGTGAAAAATATGACACGCTATTTCAAATATGTTGAGATATATCAGGACAGATCCTTGACCCTGTGTACTATTTTATGTGCGCTTATCTTTCATAACGGGGTTCACGCAAATCATTTTCCCACAGTTATCGAAACTGTAGGACGATATTTAGTCTGGAGTAATTTTTCTACAGCATTGTTTATCGTATGCTTAAATTCCAACCAATCAGGAGTTAATCCACGCTTTGGCTTTATAATATTTATCAGGTTTTTATCAACTTGGTTTTGATACTGAATTAGCAACAGACTTTCTGGAGCAGGGAGTGAAATGGACCCTACCAAAAATTGCTAACAGCAAAGCTTCAAGAGCTGTTAAAATACAAAGCAGAACTGTATAAAACCTTGACAACACAGTTTAAAATGCTGTTTGCAGCTTTGCAAGGATGGAAAATTCAGAAGTGACCCAGGGACTGTAAAAAATGAATTTATATGCCGTACTACCAAAAAAAAAAAGACACAGAGAGAGAGCTACTGCCAAAGAATAGTCAGTGCTCATCTCACGTGCAAATAACACTTGAGATTTAGGCTTCAACAGCATATGGAATTAGAATTGCCAAGCAGCGCCTTGCTACTTTTGTTAGAATGTCGAAAACGTGGGATGTTGCGATGGATGTAGAAAAGAGCTGGATCAGGCATTGTAATGCAGTGACATTCCATTATCCAGTGGCCAATAAATTCTGATTCTGATTCTGATTCCCCCGTTATTTTGATCCCTGTAAAAACAGAGTGCCAGATGTGCAGTACAAGCTGGATTTATTAGAAACTGGAACATCTGAAATCAAGGCACTAACAAGTGAAAGAAGATGGAAAAAGCAACAAGTTCAAAAAGAATCCTTCTCCTTCTCCTTCTCCATCATCACTGGTTAGTTTTCAAAAATAGACTGGACAATCAATTGACTGGGATGGTATAAGACTCCTGACTTGAGTGTGCGTGCGTGTGTGTGTGTGTGTGTGTGTATTAGAAGACCTCCGATGCCCCTTTCAGCCCAATGGTTCTATTGATTATACCAAGGTTTCCAACTGTTGTAGACCACAACAAATTGTGGCACACAGATAGACTGGCCCACCTCATCTTCCTACTGAACAATTTATAGGATGGTCACAAAACAATGATTATAATGGACTTAAGGAATGTCTTGGTAAGAAAGTGGAACAGCGGTCTGCCCCTGGATATTAAAAACACCAACCCAAGCAGAGAAGCTGAACTATTGCGTTTTTCTACTCTCAAAAATGCATAGGGTTGGAAAAAACAAAAAAGGAGATGCTGAGGCATCATACCACCAGCAAATGCTCCCAGCCTATTGTTGCTTTGTTGCTGTTTACATAGTCTACATTTCTGCCCAATTTCATAGAGTCCAGGTGGCTCATATAAAATGCCATAAATATCAAGAAAAGCAATCAACCAAACAATTAAAGTAACAAGCATTAAAAACAGCACGACGTGCTAGCACCCGAAGCTCGAAAACCCTGCAAACAGCAGTCTCTTTTTTTTAACCACCTTCCTTAAATCCTAAAAATGTGGAGGCCAGTAAGATCTTTGGAGATACATCCAAAGTGATGGGCTGCCATAGTAACAGTCTGTTCCTATGCTCTTCCACTTCTGACATCCTCAAGAGAAGAAAGGAAACACTGTGTCCCTGACTGAATGGGCAAACTGCTTAGAAATCCTATATTGCTGTAAACAACATGCATTCAAGCATTTATTTATATAAAAGATCTAATGATTGTCTGGATTTTTTACAGTCCATGTCTGGTAAATCCAAGAAAAGTACCACTTTCCCCAAGCAAATCCAGACTTCAGAGTATTTGTTACCAACCAAATTGTCTGTCTTTTTTTGACAAATAGATGTGATTCTATTAATTCATATTTCTAAGAATGAAGCTAAAGAATGAAATCACTGCATTACTGCTAAAACTCTTGTGTCTGTTTGTACTTTTAATTCAGGGAACCAGTGTATCATAGGGTCCACTATTTTTGAATCAACGTACTCTAAATGGGCTAATTTATCGAATGCATCCAAAAACAGAGACTCCTGTGGGATTAAAAATGGACAAATCTGTGGCAGCAGTCAAATGATCATAATTTCTAGCATTCCTTAACAACTTCCCACAAGTCAATGGGAAAACTGGCAGGAAGTATCAACTTAGTCGTGATTGCATAAGTCTTCCCAATGTAGGAGATGACATGGCTGAGCCCAATTCACGAGTCCCTGCACGCCCGCAAGGGATCTAAGTCCAACTCATCTTGAATGCCTTCTTATTCCCACCCATTTCCCTATATATAAATTAACCTTTATATTCATTTGAATTGCCTGAATCTCTTGATTTGGCTCTTGACATCCAAACTCATGCCACCTCTCCAGCCCCTCTGAACTCATGCCATGATGGCCACTGACATACTCCCACAAATTCTTTCCAACATGTGCCACATCCCTGTGGACCCTCCCTGGTGCAAGTAGCACCGAGTATTTATTAAGTCAATGGGGAAGTCAGTAGGAAGTCTAAACCCAATGTGGCAGAAAGCAAGTAAGAAGAGAAGGAAGGGAGGAAGGAAGGAAGAGGGAGGAAGGAATGATGGGAGGGAGGGAAAGGAAGGGAAGGAAGGAAGGAAGGAGAGAAGGGAAGAAGGAAGGAGGGAAGGGAGGAAGGACGGATCTGTAAAAGAGGAACAACTTTTGTTTTTATATGAGTATATATAGGATGGACGAATTGAAAAAGATCAGTGAATTTGTGGTGAGAGGGCACTGAGGAGATTCTCAAAGCCAAAAAGATTTGAAAGAAGCAAAACCAAGGAATGAAGCGAGGAACCAGATGGCTGAAGCAAGAAGAAGACTTTGTAAAGACAGGAAAGTACAGAGTGCCATAATAGCATCCTGAGATAAATTAGATTTAACTTTTTGGAGGGAGGGGCTTACAAATTTCGCTCCTCTTCTTGCCCTTTGCCTTATGCTGCTCCCTAGGCAAGGAATAGCCCGATGGGTGTGCGATGGGTGTGCGCGTACGTACGCTTGTATATACACATTCCTCAAATGAAAGCTGCAGACGACAGGGAGTTTTTGCTTATAGGCGTAGGGTGTGGAGACTTTCCACAGGAGGAAACGCCCACACGCACTGCTTTCTGCCCTCCGGATTTGGGAAAGTTCCTCAAAATGGCGAGGGGGCACATGAATCATTTCAGCCTTCCCAAAGCAAACCACAACACAGCCACGCACTGTGGTAAAAAGATGGGTGGTTTTCTTCCCTCCGAGGGCCGAGTCTTTTGAAGCTGGGAAGGCTAACAAACAGGCCCTAAAGCCCAGCTAATTGTTGGAAGAACCATATCCTTGGGGAGCATTTCTTCAGGGACCAGTTTTACCTCAAGTATTCCTCGACCTACGACCACGACGGAGTCCAAAATGTATGTCGCTAAGTGAGATTTGTTCGATTTTGCAACCTTTCTTGTTGCATTTGTTAAGTGAATCACCACAGTTGTTAAAGGAGTAACAGGGTTGTTAACCGAATCCGGCTTCCCCATCGGCTTGTCAGAAAACCGCAAAGGAAGATCATGCAACCACCATAAATGTGAGAGGGTTGTCAAGCGTCTGAATGCAAATGGTGTGAAAAAATGGTCCTAAGTCACTTTTTCAGTGCCGTCACTTCAAACAGTCACTAAATGAACGGTTGCAAGCTGAGGACTACATAGTTAGCCTCCTATCTGAGCGGCGATAAGAAATATGTAACTGGGAGCAAGCTGGAAAGTGGGGCTGGTGACCTCTTTTAGAAGGAAAAAGGACCGAGTCAGCTCCATTTTTGAGACAGGGATTGTAATAGGATACCAGACTGAGGAAGAAGCTGAGGGTAAGGTTGCCCTGAAGATGATTCTTGGTCAACCGTTGAGACCATGTTGCTTAACCTGTTGACCTCCTCCATCAATGTTTCTCCACCTGGGCAACTTTAAGAGGTATGGACTTTCAGCTCCCAGAATTCTCTCAATCAAGCATGCTGGGAGTTGGAGTCCACACATCTTCAAGTTCTTGAGGTTGAGAAACCCTGCCCTAGATATCTTGAAACTGCAACTCAGAATGGGAACAGCATCTAAAGAGGATAGAGGATGTAAACGCGCCGAAAGAAAGAGGCTATCAATAAATATACAAGTGATGAAGGTTAGAGGTCTCCTGACCAGATTGACACAACTCAAGGAAGCCGTAAGTCATACAAACTAATGCCGGATCCAACATCAGCCTTGCTTTCTCATAAGTCATCTTCCTCTGCAAAGAGGTTCCATGAAATAGCAATTGTTGGGGGGAAATGTGGGAATGTGTTGAGTTTATAGGTATCTTCCTGGTTACTGCAAGAGCAGAATGTCAACTAAGATGGGACATGAGTTTCATTCATTAATCCCTTCTTATCTTCTCAAGATCTTCTGGATTTTTAACCTCTTGACTAACCAAGATGATTCAAAGATCGGAAATTCCCTCCTGCTGCTGAGGAAATTTTTCTGGTGAAATGTGTTTTGTGACATGATGATTGTACTTTATAACATGATGACAAGATGATTGTGATTGTATTCATGATTAAGATTGGGTTTTGTTGATTGCAGCTTATATATAAGGTGAATGTACTTCACGATTATGAATGTATCTTATGCTTATTTACTTTATGTAGTTTATGATTATGAATGTATCTTATGATTTTAATCAGTTTGTTTATTGTATGTAGATAGGTATAGAGCATGTACACCAGAGACAAATTTCTTGTGTGTCCTGACACACTTGGTCAATAAATTCTGATTCTGATTTTGATTCTGATACATGGTTAACCTGAGTCCTTCGGGAGAAGGGCGGTATATAAGTTTAAACAAATAAATAAATAAATAAAATGTCCAGTATATCTTATTTTTTTTTACAGAGGATTCAGTTCTTTTTACGTTGTCTAGTTGAGCTCCGTAACATCTGGTTACAGGCATCCTTTTAAGGGCCTAATGTCTTACAAAGATCGGCTTCCATAACAATCTATTAAAAACGCTTTTAGAAACGCAATGAATTCCACATCTGCTGTGCAAATGAATGATTCACCTGAGCCCTCTTAGTTGCGGAGTATCAAATATTTTATGGCTGTTTGCAAAGTATTCTTTGGGCGCCATTTACCGAAGATTGATTTCTTCTAACAGGCAAATAATATGGAATAGATTTGGCACGTCGGAACCCTGCATGCGCTCTTAATACAGGCAGTCCTCGACTTACGACAGTTTGTTCACTGACAGTGCAAAAGTTACCACAGCACTGAAAAAAAGCGAGTTAGGACCGTTTTCACACGTACCACATCGCGGCATCCCCATGGTCACCTGATCAAAATTCAAACGTTTGGCAACTGACTCCTATTTATGACGGTTGCCGTGTCCCGACTCACATGATCACATTCTCTGATCTCTTTTAAAAAAATATTATCTTTATTACTTTCAAATTTAAAATCCTTTACATACGTGCAATATTTACATACATACCCATTCCTCCTTCCGTCCCTTCATTCATGGATTTTTAACTTCCAATCCTTCTCCATATCTAAGTCCTTTATATACATTTTGTAACATTTGTTTATCATTTTTAAACACGTTGTCACTTTGGTTTCAATTCCCTCAATCATCGACTTTTCCATACTATTGGTCTCACTCAGAATTCTCCGTCTCTTATAAAACAGTCGCGTGATTTGGACCTTACAAAACCCAAGTTGACGTGTTTACCATTTACCTTTAACATTTCTTATAATAGCTGTAGAATTTACCTTCCTTCTTTCTGATCTTTTCCTCTTTCCTCCCTGACCATCCTGTTTCTTTCTTTCCTTTATTCTATCCTTTGCTTCCTTCTACTTCCTTCTTCTCTTCCTTTCTCGTTATTATTACATTCTCTGATCTTCCGACAGGCAAAGTGGATCCACTTAGCAATGGTGTCACTAATTGAACAACTGCAACGATTCACTTTACAGCTGTGGCAGGAAAAGTTGTAAAAACGGGGCAACATTCACTTAACGAATGTCTGACTTAGCAACAAAAATTTGGGGCTCTATTTGTGATCATAAATCTAGGACTATCCTCTAGATTAATGGTTGGGTTAACTAACTTCTAATCATAACCAGGGTTTGTTTATCAAGCTACAGCAACCTAACCCTAACACGAGACCAAAATATCTTGAATTCAGCTCGTTATTCAATAAACAATGATTAAAAGAAACTGTAGTTTAGAATGATATGTGACCAGGTCATGGCATACATCTATATTTAATTTAATAAGAGTCTAGCTTCAGAGCTCCTGGCCTCATTCAAAAACCGTATACTTTTTATAGGCTGTTATTCACTTTCTTAATTTAGCGTGAGGTGTGAATTCATAGATTGTGGCTTAGGGCAAAGTGCAAACCACACACCCTCCTCTTGATAGAAGGGTTTACAAATCTTAGCTTAACGTTAAGCAGCGTTCCTTGCGTGCATTTAAAATAATACTAATAATTTTGGATGCTTTTGCAGCGTTTGCCATGGATAAAAGTAAAAACATTTTGCAATATAGGTTGTCTGTATTCATTCCATTTGAAGTTTCAACAGCACTAAAAAAAAGCAACTTATGGCCATTTTTCACACTTACGACCATCGCAACGTCCTCAAGGTCACATGATCAAAATTCAGTCGCTTGGCAACTGGCTGTGTTCTGGGCAGGGAGGCCAAATGGAGCATTGCATCAGGAAAGGGTTAATTACTTCCTTTATCTGGTCTCTAAGCAGCAGTCAATGTTCAGTCCAGAGATCAAGAGCCAGAAATATATGACATCCAATCAAGTCAAACAGGATTACAAATTCCAAAGCCGGTCCAGGGTCACAGAGTCCAAACAGAGTTCCACAAGAGTCAAAGAGTCCAAGAATTACCAAATCCAAAGTCCAAGTCACCAAAAGCCAGGTCTGGGTTCTTCAAACGGCACTGAAAAACCAAACCAGAGTTCCCAAGAAGCAAAGAGTCCCAGATCTGAGCAGAAACCACAAGCAAGCATTTGCTGGAACTAATCAACTGCTTGATTAACAACTCTTTCAAGCCTCCCTAGAGGGTCGTGGCCGTCTGTCATGCCCCCCAGCAATGCCCAGCAGATTGGCCTGCAGCCTCTTTCTGAAGCTCTCCGCGCAATCTTCTGTGCATTCTGGCATCCACTAAATCATCTCCAGTTGTGATAGCCTCTGGCCTTACATCAGCATCTGCTTCCTGCTCGTTCACCTCCTTCCCTCCTGAAACCAACAAGGCAGCTGAGGGGGAGGGCAGACGAGTCAAGGACTGAACCGGCAAAGCAGCTGTGGGGGAAGGTGGACATTCGGAGGGTGGCACAGTCAGAACATAGGGCCTCTCACCCACCAATTCCTCATCATCTGAGCCCTCATCCTGCAAGGAAGCCCTAGACAAAGGCCGAGGCACAACACTCAGGTTTAGAATTTCAGCGATTCGCTTAACAATTGTGGCAGGAAGAGTCGTAAAGCGGGGCAAAACCCACTTATCCAATGTCTCGCCAAGCAAGAGAAATTTGGGGCTCAGTTTTGATTGTAAAGTGTCTGTAAATAATAAACTTTTCCAAGAGGCATAATTTTAAGCCTTTGTCAATGATTTCCAAATGTTTCTGTCAGACTAAAATTGCCGAGTTCAGGGCAGTATTTAATAGCTCTTGAATGGCAAAAGAAAACTGGACATAGGAGTACTCTAAGATCATGAGAGAAAGCGATAAATCCTGAAAAGAAACATATCATGTTTGTGTAGAGTTAGTCCTCCGCTTACGGCCACAATCGAGTCCACATTCCTGTTGCTAAGTAGTGAAGTGAATTTGGCCCTGTTTTACGACCATTCTTCCCACAGTTGTTAAATCAGTGGCTCCCAAAATGGGCGGTACAGCCCCCTGGGGAGTGGTAGGATGGCCTAGGGGGCCACTAAGAGGCAAGAGGGACAGCAGGGAGGCGCTAAGAGGCAGGGGCCGCTGACCAGAAGGTGTGGGGGCACAAGCCTCCATGCTCATAAGGAGCTTAAGGCGCAGCACGAAGGCCGGCTTTGGAGCACTGTACTCGCCCCTGCCGCGCTGCCCCCGCGGCAGCTAGTTTGGCAAAGAAGCGCATCTTTCATGCTGCGCCTTATGCTCTTTACACGCCGGGAGGCTTGTGCCTGCCCCTGTGTCTTCTGGGCAGCGCCCGGCTCTTTCCTATGACGGAGGGAGGGGGCGGCAAGCAGGGCCGTTCCAAGCCCCTCCATTCCTGTACTCCCGGGCCTGGGCCTGGACAAGGGAGCGGAGGTCCCCCGAGCGAGTGTGTGTGTGTGTGTGAGAGAGGGAGAGAGAGGTTTCCCAGGTTTCTCTGTGTGTCTCTTTCTCTTTGTGTGTATCTGTGTCTCCTTCTGTGTGTTTGTGTGTCTCATTTTTTCCATCTCTGTGTATCTGTCTCTCTGCCTCTCTCTCATTCTCATTGTGTGTGTGTGTGTGTGTCTCACCCGAACCCCCTCCCCCTGCCCAAGCCAGAGCACTGCGCTCCGCCAGTCAGGAGTCCAGGCAGCAGCAGCAGCAGGAGGGGGGGCACTGAGGATGAATTTGTAGCACCAGGGGGGTGGTGGACTGAAAAAGTTTGGGAACCACTGCGTTAGACGAATCACTGCAGCTGTTAACTTAGTAACACCGTTGTTCAGTGGATCTGGCTTCCCCCGTGGACTTTGCTTGTCTGAAGGTTGCAAAAAGGGATCACATGACCCCGGGACATGGCAACCGTCATCGGTATGAGTCCGTTGCCAAGCATCCGAATTTGGATCACGTGACCACGGGGATGCTGCGATGGCTGGACGTGTGAAAAACGGTCGCGAGTCCCTTTTTCCAGTGCCGTTGTAAGTCTGAAGGGTCCCTAAAGGATCTGTTGTAAGTCAACAAATGGTTCGCCCAATTTTTTTTTAATTAACTTTTAACGTTTTAACGTTTCCGTACTTTATATTTCCATTTTTATGGTGCGGTAACCCGCCTGGAGTCCCTCTACAGTGAAATGGATAGCGTATAAATTTGACAAAGGAATAACAGGTGGCAATCCGCATATGGCAAGCAAAAGTTTATTAAAATGTCAATGCAGGCCAAGGGATCTGTGCACCTGTCGAAAGGTGGGTGTTTTTTGGATTGGCAAAAGATTCACTCTCAAAACAAATTTTTTTATGAAGGCGCATTAGGCCAATCGCTCCTTGTCTTCCTATTTAGAAATCTCTGGCATCTCTCCGGAGGAGGAGTTTCCACGTGTTTGTGGTTTCTTCAATTCAATATGAATATCATCAAAATGAAACCACAAGGCATTCTTTAGGATACATTCAGCTTGCTGGGAAGACGTATTCGGCAACCCCTTGGCCTCTGCTGTATTAAAAAACCAGAAGGGCTTCTAGTTGTAGCTGAAAATGAAATGCACGAGATAAAAAAAAAAGGACTGCGTTTAGAATGCAGGTTATAAAAATACTCCTCTGTGGTAGCTGGGTGTGAAATGATGCACCCTGTGGCACTTTACTGATCACATGTGTATGTGTTTATCCTTGGAAGATTTATCCGTGCCCCTAATTAAAGATTTCTGCAGAGTGATGTTCGGTGCACATCTAATGGAAAGGAAGACCCGCTGAGTTCAAACTGGCGTGTGTTTGGCACGGCACACTCACAAGTCTGAAAGCTTTGGGGAGAAGCTAGGACACACCTTGCCAAGTTAGACGACAAGCAGCCGATATCTTCTTTCCCCCACAAAGTCAACCCCCCCACTCCCTTTCTGCAGCTTCAAAGCTTTCAAAGCTTTCTCCGTGGGCTGTCAGACTTCTAAATGAAAAATAATAATATAAGAACTGTGGTGTCTGCATGTGTTGGGGTTGTGGGGTTTGCGGTGGGGGAGTCCGCGAAGGGAGGCTCAACCGATCTCATTGTACACAATGTTGTCCTGTGATAATAAAGGTTTCATTTCAAAGAACTCCCAGCCACAAGAAAATGTCAGGGCGATTTTCTGAATTCTGATTTGGTTTCCGTCTTTCCTTGGGGCTGCAGGAATTCCACTCCTGTCTACAGCAGCCTTCTGCGGAGGATGGGGAGGAACCCCCAGAGTGGACTAAATGCAAAGAACAGTCGAGCAGTAAAGTACTGTAACCTGAATATAATAATAAATGAAGGCCTCCTAGTGAGACCTAAAGCTGGGATTTTGGAGAGCCCCTAAGCCATTCTGAAAGACGCATCTCCTTTGCTTTCTGGGGCACGTGCATGCTTTGAAGGTGGAAGAAAACCTTCTTGAATCTATTGGCTCTGTAGAAGGACGGGTGTTGGAAAAGGAAAAATAATCCTTGACAAGCTGAGTGGGTGTTCGTGGAAGGGGTCGTTCCATTGGTATCTATTTGTGCAACGCAAGTGGGGCGTGCAACACAAGTGCAGGGTGGACGGTTCCTGTTGAAGTTGTCCGCCATCTTCCAGGACCGAGGTCTGTGGAGATTCTCAACCACCCAGGTAGATCACGGTTGTCCCAAAGATGCTTTCCCAAAAGGCCACTGGGCATTCTTGGTTTTTTTTTTCCCCTTGACACTATTTTGCTTCTCATGCAAGAAGCTTCTTCGGTTCTTCAGTTTTCAAGGGAAAAAATTCCAGTTGACTTTTGGAAAAGCACCTTTGAGACCATCTCCCAGGACCTTGTCTGAGATGGCCCTTTTTTGTCCCCCACCCCCTCCCCGAGTCTCACCCTATAAAACTGTTAATTGCTCAAGGGCTAGCTAGCCTCTGGCACCCATGAAAGTCACATCTTCAGGTCTTCAGTCTTCGTGGTTTGCAATCCCTGCCCTTGTTGTGCTTTGTTCTTCTGCCGATCTGAGCGTGGGTGCATCTCGTGCTCAACCTTCCATGATTTTGACTTACTGTTTGGTTGAGAAGGCCCCCTGAGTTACCTAGAGAAGCTTTAGTGGAGGAATTAACATTTTATCAAACCATCAACAATCCAGAACAACAAGTATGGTAACAATTGTTTTCTTCTGCTCCTGAAGTCTGCCCATCTATATCTACATCTACATCTACACCTACACCTGCATCTATACACATACCTACACCTACATCTACACCTACACATATACCTACAACAACATCTATATCTACACCTACATCTGCATCTATACATATACTTACACCTACATCTACACCTACACCTAATCTATACCTGCATCTACACCTACACATATATCTACACCTGCATCTACACCTACACCTGCATCTACACATATACCTACACCTACACATATACCTACACCTACACCTTTACTTACACTTACACATATACCTACACCTACATCTACACCTGCATCTACATCTAGACTTACACCTACACCTACACAAATACCTACACCTACACGTACACCTACAGGAATGGTATCATTTGGGATCAACAATTTCTTTTTAGCTGTTGAAAACATTGTTAATTTACTCACCGTGCCAATTAATCAATCCACCCCTCCTTGCAACCTGGCTTCTGAACTAGACGTCAAAATATTTAGCTGATGAGAAGATTTTTAATTTGCTAACTGAGCCGATTAATCAGTCCACCCCTCCTTGCAACCCTGCTTCTGAACTAGACGTCAAAATATTCGCCTGTATCGTCTGTGCGTCAGGAGGCAGCGGATGTTGACGGTTTCGAGCTCTGCCCACGCTTCTCGAGTGAGTGTTTCCAACTCCCTCCCCCCCAAAAATGTCAGATGCAAATAGCTACCACATCATTTACATAGATGTATATAGGATAGGGAAAAGGAACTGGGAGAAAAATATTCTTTTTAAAAGATGTCTATGCATCAGCGACATCAGCAAGTATGGCAGGCCCAATTGGCAAAAGGAAGCTCAGGACTGTACGCGGTTGGAAACATGTGGAAGAGGCCTTAATCCTACAGTGGGTAGGCCATGGCTAGAATGATCATGATGTGTATATGTATGTGTAGTGTATACACACACACACACACACACACACACGTACACACAGCCAAGCGTCTGAATTTTGATCCTGTGATCGTGGGGAATGCCGCAAAGGTCGTAAGTGTGAAAAACGGTCGTAAGTTACTTTTTTCAGTTCCATTGTAACTTTAAACGGTCACTAAGTGAACTGGTGTAAGTTGAGGACTCTGAGCAAAGACTAGCAAGAAGCCAAAAGCACCAACCTGAAGATGGCAAGTGAGAACTTGCCGAAACGTCGCCAAGAGACTTTCTACTCTACACGGGAAAAAACCCAAACACACCTGGACCTACATACCTGTACCCGTGAAAATCTACGAAAACAAACAAACACACACACACACACACACACACACACACACACACACACACACACACACACATGTATTTATGTATGTATTCAGAAGTACTTTGGTTTAAGTAAGGTAAGACTTTTGAGTGAATTAGCTGAGGACTATTAAACCAGACATTCAGCCGTAACTGCCTTAATGATGTTTTCTGATTGATAATGCTAATATAATTAATATTCCTTGCCAAGAGGAAAGATAAGCACTTGAATGAAAATTTGAGGCTGATCTAGGAGAAAAGCTTCATTTGCTTTTATAGCCCTTGTCCTAATGTTCTTTTGGGGGGGGGATAAAAAAAAAGCTTGAGCTACAGTCCGAATGAAATTCCCGCTGCATCACAAGAGACTCATGAGCTTTTTAAATCTGCCATGGATGGTTCTCAATAAACTCTTCTAACGGAAGAATGAGCAACCGTTTGTGTTGACGAGCGCTTTCGAAACCTGAAGGCCGGTGGAATGAAGGGGTGGTTGCACAAAATGGGATGGCCGCTTCAAAGGCACCACTCAGAAGACACAAGGCTTAGACTGCTTAGGCAGAGGGATAGAATCAAGACCACATGAAGGGCTAATACCACTTTATAAGGCCTTGGTGAGACCACACTTGGACTACTGCATCCCACTTTTGGTCTCCCTGAGGTAAAAAAGATGTTGAGATTCTAGAAAGAGTGCAGAGGAGAGCAACAAGGATGATTAGGGGACTTGAGGATAAAACTGTGGTGGCGAACCGATGGCACATGTGCCGGAGGCGGCACTCAGAGTAGTCTCTGTGGGCACGCGTGCCATCGCCCCAGCACAGATTTCTTTACTAGAAAGCCAGAGGGACACGGGGCTTTCCTCCTTTTCTCCACACACACCTGAGGACATTTCTGACATCACCTGTCCCTCTGCCCAGCAGCCCAATGGTAGCGCTACCTCCCTCTCTTGTCTGGGGTAAGGCGGGCAGCTCAAATGCGCGGAGTCTGTGGCAAAAGTGAGAGAGGAGAGGAGCTAGGTTGGAGGGGACCACATAGCCCATAGCGGGCTATAGAAGCTGGGGATGGCTGCTAGGAAGGCCACAGCGAGCTTGAGTAGGACGTGGGCGGGGCGGGACGCTGATAGCCATAGGTGGTGCATGGGGGCGCACCTACAAGTGCAGTGGGGGGCGTGTGTTGACATGTTGACACTTTGTGATAAATAAGTGACTTTTCAGTTGCAGTTTGGGCAATCCGTCTCTAAAAAGTTCACCATCACTGAGATAAAACATATGAAAAACAGTTGGATAGAATATGCATCAACACGAACAAGCTTGTATCAAACTTCATTCCAAAAGCGTGTAACGCAAGAAAGCCTCATCGGGAACAAAGACGAGATGAACTTTGCAGGTGTAAAACAGTGAGTGGGGGGAAGTGTGAAGAAGGAACGTGGATGTGTATAATGTTGAGGCAGACTTTTCTTTCAGTGTGCCAATTCTTCTGAACGCTGCTACTAGAGGAATGCTGGTCACCTGTTTCTTGCTTAGCTAATGCAATAAAGTGTTATTCTAATCCTCCAACCTCGTCCTGAGTGTGTGATTGAACCTACCATACTCAGGTGATCTTCAGGAGGTTCCCTAGATGCTTGAAGGAACCTAA
>JANHFO010004918.1:12058-23833 GCA_032468095.1 Pareas carinatus
GAATTGGAGGTGTACAAATAACTTAAATAATTAACATAGAACTTTAACAAATATTTACACAATTATAGGGTGTGGGGAAAAGGGAATGGGAAGAGGGGGATGGAATAGGGAAGGGGGGGAATTGGCCGCCTGCCATCCCTCTTGATCCTAGGATCCGTTTCATTGTGTTTAAATTTTATAAGTCTCAGGGTCTATTGGAGTGTGCAACTGCAACAAATTTAAATGCACAAATCTAGACATAATTTCTTACAAGGAATTCTGAAAATCGAACGATATCTGTAATCCTTTGTATATGCTCACATTGCAGCTCCAGTGCAGATATTCAAAAGCCACTACAAAGCCTCAAAGTGTTGAAACGATGTTAAATTATGCCCATAATTTGCAAGCTGCAGCTCTAGTTTTTACTTGTAGCTCAATTATTTCTGCAGCATTTCTATTTCTGTCAAATAATCAAATCCTTCCCAGGAAACATTTTGACTAACAAAAGTTATCTTTGTATTTATTTCTCATTTTTAAGAACAATAGTAAATCTATCTTCAGTTAAACTTTGCAGGTCGATTACCGAAATAAAGACTTGACTATATTCACTTAGTGGTGAGTGAAATATTTTCAAATGAAAACATCTCATTTATAGTTCAAGAAAAGATTTTGAGTTCAAAACAACTGATTTGCATTGAAACAATCACTTTGGAAATGTTTGAATACGTGAGCTCTAAGGTCACTTCCAATTGTATGATTCTATGATTACTGGACATTGTTTGCTTACCCAATGGAAATCGCATGTTTTGAAAGATCTGCCCACCAAAAGGAAAGCAATTAGTGCTTATTTTCACCAGAAGTGGGAAAAGTAAAGAAGCAGGAAATCCATCAATCAGAAGCCATAGTAACCAGTATCTGGACAGTATCATTGCCAAAACATGAAATTCTGACAGCTTTTTCTTAAGCTGGATTCATTTTCTGTCAGTATCATGAAAGGAGACAAGCTCTTTAAAGCCATGGTGCAGAATTACCTTAAATATGATAGAGGCATTCTATTCAGAGAGTAATCTTTGCAATTTTTTTCTATTACTAATGGAAGATGATGTAATAGTAGCATAGGGAACTTCCATTATGGAACCCTGTTCATACAGAGAAAACTATCATTGTTTGATAGCCTTCAGTACCAGATGGGATGACGTTATGTGGAAGATTCTATGGTGGGTTCTCTATAGAAGTAACCTGATTTTGGCCACTTAATAACATTTAACTGTAGCAGAGATCCCTAAAATCTTCAGCTCATTGACCCTTTTATGAAGTTTCAGATTGTTCATCGACCCCCCCCCAAACTGATTATATAACAATTTAATAAATACTACTTAGCTAATAACAACAGCAGCAGCAGCAGCAGCAGCAGCAGCAACAACAACAGCAACAAACTAATCACAAAAATACTAACCAGGACCCTGAGGATCAATATTGTCCACTTTGGACAACCATGTAGTGATATATGGGAATAACCTTGAGAGATGAGGAGAAGAGATTCTGCCTAGGGAGCAATCAGACAAGAGATGGGGACCCTGGAAGTACTTATGGGTCAGAGAAAGAAACTTAGAATGGACCAACTCTACTTTATCAGGCGGTTAAAAGTAATGATAGAAGATTTGTACTTTCAGATTTGCAAGATTCTATACTGTAGCCTTAGAATAAAATAGAATTAGTTTGTCTGGTCATATTTCCTGTCTGTTTATCTGGGAGGCTTAACATCAAACTTCCAAGTTTGAAAGTACTAATTTCCCAGAAGAATGAAGAAGGAAAAATGATTACTCAGATGAAAATAGCTATTACCCCGGTGACAACAACTCAAGCTTTTGTGACCTCCCTAAAAGACTTTATAAAGTGTTAAACATAGAACTGAAGATCATCTCAAAGCTGCCAGTGTAGTTGATTTGTAAAGGAACCCAGATTTGGGTGGGAGAGCCATTGTACTCAAAGAATCTGGTACTGCAGGCTTGGTGCCCAGGTATTTAAACTTAAACTGTCTACAGTGAGGCTCACTCCATTTCTAAGAGGTCTGTAAAAGGGGTGTGCATAAGTGCACTAGCATGCCTACCGTCCTTGTCCTACTGTCCCCATTTATTTGTACTTTATATGTTTATATAGTATGTTTTTACTTATACTTGTTGTTGTTTTTCTCATATATGCTTTACTAAATAAATAAATAAATAAATATCTCTGAGACCATCTGGGATAAGTAGAATGTATCCATGCAGTCTCCAAATTCCAAGCAGGGGGATTGAAAGTTTCCCCTGTGGAGTTCAGTGGGACCTAAGAGCCAGTTCTTTTCTATTATGGTGCCAACCTCTGGAGCCCCCTTCACCCAGATCTAGTTGTTGGCCTGTTTCCTGGGGGTTAGCCAGTAATAAAGGACAAGTTGCATCATAGAACATTTAATTATTAAAATTGTTGCTGGAGGAGGGACACAAAGTAAAGTTTCACAATATCGGAGATTTTAATTGTTGTAATTGTAATACTGGTGTTTTGGCTGATTTAATCTATATTGTAAAACTTCTGGAAGAATTGTAAGAGTATGCTGATCTATTAATTAATGTTTCTCCTCTTCCCATTTAGATTAAAGCAATACAACACAGGACAACAAAACACCTGCAAATTTAGAAGCATGGAAAAAGAATTCTCTGCAGGGACATGCAAAGGTGAGAATGAGCTCTACCTGCTCTTGCAACATGTTGAATAAATATCATTAGAAATGAATAAAACAGACTTGCTGCTTTCTGCAAAGATCAGTGTTCTCCCAGGAGTATTTCAACGATTGCTTCATGCGTTTCTGGAAGTGTGTTGACTGGAACTGGAAGTTGATTGTGGTCCTCCAGATAGTCGGGTATATCTTACTCCCTTTCGCTGAATGTTTTTGAGAAAAGTGAAAAAATTACCCAATAACCTTTAATAATAATGATTATTATTATTATTATTTAGACTTATGCTTAATAGTGCTTTACAGCACTCTCTAAGCAGTTTACACAGTCAGCATATTGCCCCCAACAGTCTGGGTCCACATTTTGCCAACCTCAGAAGGATGGAAGGCTGATTAATTCTATTGTGGGTTTAATAGCCATTTCCTGAAAACTTGTAAAGTGGTTTATGGTTGGATGCTTACTTGATTATGGCAAACATTGAAAATATATATCTTTCCTTGGATTAGGGATATTTAAAATATAGGAAATAGCAATGACTGAAAATTAACAAAACAGAAAAGAACCTTGAAGAACTTTTTAGTTAAATTCTGTTTTATTCACATTTGCTCTCTGTATTTGCCGTACTTGTGTTGATGAAACTGTTTCTAAGATATCATGTCCAGCCATACAAATATCACTTGGAACAGAAATATTAAATATGGATGTTTGGAATTTAAACCGTCCCTTGATATTGAAGATATGTTTTCATATACTTTCAAATTTGTACATGTATGACTTTACTTCCAGATAATTTTGGTTTATATTTTCTGTTCTGTGCTATGTTTTTTACATTTAGATTTTACAGTATTTATTTAAAGGATTTATATGACAGCCTAACTCACAAATTGTGACTCCAGGTAGCATGCAACAATAAAATCAGAATAAAACAAAATCAACAACAACAAAACACAACAACAATACTACACACTTGATGACAACATCTACTAGCTTTTTCTAACAACTTAGCCACAATACCTGAAGGATCAGCCAGGTCTTAAAGTCTTCCCAAAGTCTAAGAGGATTGTGGCCAGTGAAGTCAATTAATTGAGTACTCTTTTCTTAAGTAAACATTAAATATTAAAAAATGTAAAAGACCTGCATACCCTAAAACTGTGCCTGTAATACTTTGCTAGAAGTACATATTTCACTTAAAGTAGGGTCTCTGTTAATTAATGGAAGAGAAGAAGTATAATTATTTTAAAGAAGACAATGGGCAATTAATTCATGTTATTGGAATATCATTTATAGATATTACATTTTGCAATAGTCATTTTTCTAAAGTTAATTATTCATTTAAAATTATTATTTTTTGTCTAGGTGTTCTAGGTTGCCTAATTTCCTCCTATTTTATCTGGATTGAATTTGTTGCGTGGGTTTCTAAGACGCATGGCTTCTCTATATCCTACTCTGCAATCCCAGCTTTGTAAAAGATGAGTTTGGTTAAAATCATAATGTTTTCCCTACTAGGTTATCTTGTAAAACCCTAACTCAATTTAGGAGAAGGAATGGCAGAACCTGAGGGTGGAGTCAAAAGAGGAATCAGCCTAGAGTTTCTGTGTAGCCACAAACAGATGAAGTCCAACTCCTCTTGAATTCCATTGAACTTTATCTAGTGCTGTTAGTAAAGTAGATTCTTGTGCAAACACTTGATTAATAATAAATAACTTTAATTGGAACTTCACAGTATGATCCTAATCTCTCACTCCTGATACTCTAAACACGACATGTCCATTGTTTAAAAAAATTCCAGCCTTTTTCTAAAAAAACAAAAGCTAATCTGTGAATTGTTTCCAACTTGAAAAATACCACCACTATTACAATATATATATATTTGTATATCCTTTCAAACAAAACCTTACTAACAATTTAAGAGCACACAGTTTCTAATATTTTTTTAATGTCCTGGAACATAGATTGCAGTCCATACTCTGTAGCAGGTAAATTGCCAAGTGAAAGTTAAATTTTTTTTTGGGGGGGGGAGAATAGAGATGAACAATTACACTATCAGAATTCTTTAAAGTATCTTTGTATTCACTCGCTGAGAAGTTAATAATTCCTTAAGTCAGGAGTCTCCAAACTTGACCACTTTAAGCCTTGTGAACTTCAACTTCAGGATTCTGTGAGTTGAAGTCCACAAGGCTTAAAGTTGCCAAGTTGGAGATCCCTGCCTTAAGGTATTGCTCATTTCTCATTTTTACATAGATTTTTACAACATGTTAACTCCCAAACTTGCTTAATAAAGCATGGTTGGTGGGTTTTCATGACATGCAGTATAAAATTAATTGCAGTACAGTTTAACATGAAGCCCTAATCCACACAACACATTAAATCAATAGTTGATTTCATATAATATACTGAATTATAAAATTGGAAAGAATTGCTAGAAACTGTATTTCAGTAGTGCTGTAGATATGCCCAAACTGCAACTCCCACTTCCCTAGTGATTTATCTGATGAAATGTATTACCTTTCTGAGACATTATATAAATGCACCAAGCTTCCTCAACCTGGTGTCTTCCAGATACATTTGTTTTTAACTCTCTTCCCTATGATTCAGAATTCCTCTGGGGAAACAGAAAAAAATGAATTGTTTTCAGCAAAGTTTTCCTATTGCAGCAAAGTTAGTAGATTTGTTTCTGTTTGTTTAGGTGGTGACTTGAGTGCATGGAACTAGTGTTGTAGGAATCCAAATAGTGATCCAACCAAAACCTCATTCACTTCTGTTTCCAAAAAAAAAAGAAGCTCTGGCAACAATAATTCATGTTTAGAGTTACAAAAATCTTGCTGTAATTCGTTTCATTAGGGGCAATCTTTGCAGGCAGTTTGGAAATTACAGCTGGTCCAAAATGCAGCTGTGGACTGATGGGCGCTGATATAGAGAAATCCTGAGGGAGCTGTCCTAGCTAAGTTAGGGTTCTGGGTCCAATTCAAGGTGTCAGTTATCACTTGCAAATCCCTTTATGGCTTGAGTCTTTGTTACCTTCAAGACCATCTGGTTAGTATAGTTCCTTTGTCCATTCATGCAAGCCAAGAGAACAGGGTGAGAATCTCCCTCCCCTTAGTTAAGCTGCGGGGAATCAGGAAGGAGGCCTTTATGGTGATAGCTTCTTTACTGTGCAAGGGTCCCCCTCCCCCTCTTTCCCCCAAGGTAAAAAATCTCTCTCTTTTCTTGCCCTTTTGAAAAAGCAGTTAAGGCTGCATCTCCAACCAACATTTAAAGTAGACAGTGCAACCATTTGTTACCCAGGAACTAATTAGTGAAGGGGTGTGTGTCCCATGATGGGCTTCATTTTGTTTTATTTGAATGTTAATGCTTGATAGTGGTTTATATATATTTTTTATTTCATTGTGATCCAACTAGAGTCTTGGGAGAAAAAAGCATATCAATTATTAGAAATAAAAAAGACGGTCAATGAGCTGCATATGGTTCTGAGCATTCAGCCCCAGTTCAGTGTTTGAAGCACATTTTAAAAGACTGTAATGATTTGACTCTGTAGAAGAAGTCATGGGAGTTGAAAGGGGCATTAGGTTCCAGTCCTGCACTATACAAGAATTCAAATTAAAATATCCCTGACAGATGGCAACTTGATTCCTGTTTGAACATATCCAGTAAAAGGAAGACCACTTCCTTTTGGTTGTATTATAAAAATATTCTTATGAATTTTTTGTTATCATTCACCTGGAGTCAGCCTTTCTGCAACTTAAATCCATTATTCTATATCTTCTACTCCTGAATGTTAGGGAACAGTTCTCAAATGATGAACTCCATATTCAGCTAGGCTGGCAGATGCAGCAATGGATGGTACCATATTCATTCAACGATTGTACACAAGACATTGTCCCCTTCATGGATTGTATTAGTGAAGAGACTTTGCACTTCCCGCTGACTCTATGATATATATATTTGGATCTGTCTATACTGTCACCAAGTGGAAAAGACTTGGACATGAAATTTTGAGTTCTCCTTCAGTGGAATGGTCATCAAATTGAGACCAGATCATTATTGATCAGAAATGCTGAAGTAGATCTTTAAGGTCCTTTTCAATTCTGTGACTCCACTGGATTTGGTACTGGAGAAAAACGTTGAGAATTCCTTATTTAAAATACAATATTCACTGCTAGATAAAGCAAACCAGAGTACACACTGAAAACTCTAATAAAAAGGTAAATCTTAAATAATTTGGCTCTACAATGCAAAAATAAGACTCTCTGGAGTAACCCCTGAAAAATTGAAAGTAATCATAAAAAACGCTAAGAGCAAACAAGGTACTTACTATCACTGATGACACAGGCACAAGTTTTAGGAATTCAAAGAAGCAGTTACTGACAGACAATCCTAATCGAAGAATGGTGTTTAGATTTAAATTTTTTGGGAAGCAATTGAACAGCAACAATGCATCTTGGCATGTGTCTTGTAGCTGCACTTTCTGAAATGATTGTGCATAACTTGTAATTTACCAAATGGATGAGTGTGACAACTCAGACTTATTTGGATGACCCCCCAGAGTGGTAAATGCCATTGTACCTCCTGTTTAGGTTATTAAATATCTGATGAGTTATGATATTTTGGTATCTGACCATGTTTGAATAAGTAAGCGTCAAATCAGGCAGGTTCTTCATAAAGATGGAAAGACTCATTTTCTTTTTCATCCAGTTTTTGGCATTCTTAACGGTGGTAAGTATGCTTAAGCTATTGAAATTAAATCCATCAGTATGAAGATATCTAACCTTGGTTTGGATGGCAGTCTGGTACATAAAATTATCCAACACTGGTTGGCTAAATGAATGCGAGCAGGGAATTATTGGTTGGAAGTGCAAAGGTATGTGATTCTCTTTGCATCATTGATTTTTCACCCGAAAATGTTCCCCAGCTTATTTTAAAAGCTCCCAGCCCACTCAGGCTTCAAAACAGGAAATGACCTTGTCACAAAAAGGCAAACAAACTTTTATTTGTAGGGTAGAATCAGTACAGGGTTTTTATCTTCATATGTCTGTACATCCTCAGGCTTTGATTTGAATTATACCATTATTGAGATTATATGCAAAATCTAGCTCTTGAAGTGCACTTTTATATAGGCCCTTGTTTACATGTCTCAAGCATCTCCCTGGCTACTACATGAAAATGATGCTGATACATACTTGCTCTTGAGATTAATGACTCTATGTGACCAAGTCCTGGGAGAATTATCTTCCATCTTTAAAAATACCCAGCTAGAATCAGATCACTTGGTTGTATTTTGTACTATGTTTTAAGTGTATTAGAGTTGTGTCTCGGATGAAAACAATAGTATGGGGCAAGTGGAGATTACTGTCAAAATACATATGAAAAAGTGAGATACTGAGTTTCAATTTAAATGTGGGAAGATGTGACTAGGACATTTCACAGAAAAAAATCCAGAATGTGGAACTAATGACACATGTAACCACAAAGTTGATGCGATCTCCACTTAGTATGCTCAATATTTAGGTAAGCGGCCCAGCTCGTGTCTATGTTTAATTATTTTTTAACTTTAATTGTGCTGTTATTTGTGAGGTTCTAAATTGTAGGTACAAGTTCTATGTCCAGGCAAGTTGCTTTGTAATGAGGGTGCAACTTTTCCAATTTTTCTCTCCTCAGTCCATTTCCTGTACTAAAGAAAAATGTTAGAAGAAATCACAGGGAAACAGAGTACAGCATGAAAACAGAGCAATTGCACAATAAAAGCTCATCTTAAATCAGACCTTTGGCTTATCTGGTCCAGTTCTGTCTATTCTTACCAGCAGCAGCTCTGCAGAGAGTTGCTTTTTTCTTCAGAACTGACTTCTAAAATCCTTTTAACTGTGCCTGGCAAAGCATGTTCCCTTCTTTTGAAAGGCAATAGAAAAATGAACAGCCTATGCCAAGAGACTGGCAGCCCAGCACACCCACATCTTTTGAACCCAAGTCATGTGGGAGTTACTTTGTAGAAAGATAGAAAGCTGTTTCTTTTTGACTCAGTCTTTGTAGTGGTTTCTGCATTTTCTAAATTGACTGGCCACATTCATACAGTATTTGTGAAGGAAAGACCCTAATCTGAATATAAGTGGTAGTAACAATATTAAGCAGCTCACAGGACTTCGTAAACACCCACACCAATGCACAATGAAGATATCAGTAGTCTTTTCATATCACAGCAAGTATCTGAAACTGGAATTTGCAATCATGAGACCCAGGACTGTCCCCAGAATACGATTACATTGACTGGCAGCCCAAAGACTAGCTGGTTTCACTCATTTCATTGAATTGTAAATGTTTTAATCAGAGTTTGCTCAATAAACTACAGCTATCTGTGTTCACCGATTACATAAAGCCACAAACCATGATGAATAGTCGACAGTGCCTGGCATCATACAACATGTTCAAACAAAACAACCAGCCTGGCATTTGATTCCAGTCATTGATAGCTATGATCCATAAACTTCGGTTTAAATTGAACTAGAGATGAAGTGACCTCATTTCAGTTATAGCAATCAGATTAATAGAAAAGAGAGCCAAAAGTGATAGAATTCAAAAGAAAAATGAAGTTGAAATTCCATTGCTTTTTTACTACATATTGTCAAGTATAACAGTACTCTACACTGCATACTGTATATCTCCAGTTTGATGGGAAATTGAGTAACAGCTATGCACTAGTCCTAGTCAACTCTAGGTTGCGCTTCTGTAAAGCACTGTAAATGCGGTTGACCTTGAAGAATATCTGGATACAGTGGAGGTGAAAGATGCAGTGGGCAGTTGTGTTTGCCCCTAAGACAACATATATTACACCTCTGCTTTGGGAGCAGCGTTGGTTGTCCGTCTGCTTCTGAGTCCAACTCAAGGTGCTGTTTTTGGCCTTTGAAGCCCTTCCTGGCATGAGATCAACTTATATGAGAAATTGTCTCTCCCTGATTAACTCAGCCTAGCCTATTAGATCTAGCAGAAAGCTCCATCAACCAGAGACTTGCATTTATTGGGTCCCAGAAGGTGGTTCTTTTTTACCATGGTGCCCACCTTATGGCCCCTATTCTGTCCCCCAGGTTAAGCTAATTCCACCCCTGCTATGGTTTAGGAAGCCCCTCAAGATTTAGTTATGTCGTCAGGCCTGCAGGTTACAAGGAAGTGGAGACACTCTTAGATGGCTTCATTGAATGTGATATTATTGCTCTCTCACAAGGTTTGTATATTTTAAATGATATTTTTGTTTTAATAATGATTTTTTATATTTTTCTAATGATTGCTCTTTATCTATCTTTTGTTTTATCCAATTGTTGTATTTCATCCAGGTGTGAGGTAGGTTGCTATGTAAATATGCTTGATTGAAATAGAATTGGAATTTATTGGCTAAGGAATTTGTCTCCGCTGTACATGCTCTATACTTACATACAAGCTGCAATTGACAAACTGTAATTACAATCATAAAACATTGATAATCTCAAAGTACATTCATCATGTCATGTTCATATAAGTTGCAAGTCAACAAACGACGATCATATTCATAAAATACACATAATCATAAAGTACATTCATCATATCATGAACATTCGGAAAGAACATTCTTTGTTGTGCTTTTTAAATAACATTTTTGACGTTAGCTGACGATTTTAGATCCTGTGATATTATAGAACCTAGATATTTGAAGGTCTCTATTATTGATACTATATTGTTTAATATTGTGAGAGGTGAGAGTATAGGAGGGTTTCTTCTAAAATCAACTATAATTTCTACAATTTTGAGTGAGTTCAGTTCAAGATAGCATGAGTATGCTTGATTTAAAAGGAATCCTTGGTAATATTTTTAGCATATTGACACATGCTCATTCCAAGCTTCTACAAGCGCCTCTGCTGCATCATAACTTTGAGGAAAATCCCAAGTTCCCTCTGAAGTCACACTTGGTCAATTTGTCAATTACAATAATGACTTAAGTGCAAGAAAGAAAAACAGGAAGGGTGTTTTACATCTGAATATTATCTGATCTTATGGAATAGATTTGATTAATGCACTCAGGAAAGTAAAGCTTTAATTATGAATGGAAGTGCTTATGTCAAAAACTGTGAATCAATGTCATCTAGATTAGGGGTCCCCTGTGGCATGTCAACAACCAGTCTGCGCAAACAAGTGAAGCCCCATTCGTGAGATGCAGGCAGCACTCAAAAGCATGCCCCCTCTGGTCTGCAGAAAAACCTTTCTCCATGGAACTGGTCCCTGGTTCCTAAAAGGTTGTGGGGCACTGAACTAGATTGTTGTAGATGTCCTGCTTAAGGCTGAATACACATTAGAGGCAAATAGTAATCAACTATATACAAGGCAGGCAGATCCTGCAGATCCACACATATTTATAGGACAGCAAGATCTTGTCTGAAAGTGTTCAGTCCAAAGCTAAAACAGTCCAAGACTAAAACAGAGGAGCAGTAAACATAGACCATAAGAATCCAAAGGTCTGTTTCGTATGGAGGTTCTTTAGCTGGGTCCGCATTGAAGAGCCAAGGTTCATGATGCAAACATACACGTGTTCCCAACAAAAAGGTTTAGGTTAACTAAAGCCATGTACATCTCTGTTTCTTGAGATGGCAGCCTGAACACCTTTGCTCAGCATTTGGCAGGATGGTCTTTCAGAATTGGGGCCCCTGTCGACTGTCTTCTCCCACACCAGCTTCAGCTGCCTGTTGGCTGAGTCAGTCTCACATGGTTGATTGCATGCTGAATGCTGAAGCTGACTACTTTTGGGAGCAGACCTTTCAGCCTCTGACTTCTCTAAGTCAGAAAAGACCATAAAGTAGATTCATATGGCTATAGGAATTCATGAATTTTGTGATAGATATCATCATCAAAGTTGGAAGGGATATTGGGGGTCTTCCGGTCTGACTCCCTGTATCATTTCAGACAAATGGATGTCCGGTCTCTTCTTAAAAGCCTCCAGTGAAGGAGCACTCACAACTTCTGAAGGCAAGCCATTCCACTGGTTGATTATCTAAAAATATAAAAGCAAAAAATGACTCACTCACTCACTGACACATCACCAGATCTCCCAAACTATTGAAGCTAGGAATAT
>JANHFO010004918.1:39246-53970 GCA_032468095.1 Pareas carinatus
CAGGCGAACCTGGTAAAAGGCCCCCCTGGTGACGGCTGCCAGATGGTCAGTTAAAGACAGCTGTGCATCCAGGAGGATGCCCAAATTGCGCACCCTTTCCATGGGGGCCAACGACACGCCCCTATAGCCAGAGATGGAACAAGCTGGCTATATCGTGGCGCTGGCAGGCACAGCCACTCGGTCTTGCAAATAAACTAAATTAATTTAGTTTATGTAAATAAACTAAATTAAACTAAATTAAATAACCTTCCAGGTATTCTGGGCTGATAAAATCCTTTTCTACTGGCCATGCCAGCTTGGACTGATGGAAGTTAATATCCAAATCAATTGAAGATTCTGGGTTTGGTGTTCTTTCCCAGCAAATTGAACAGCAGACAAATATGTCCATGATTCTCATGGAGCTGTGTTTAGTGAGGGGGCTGAAAAGCATCCACAGTATTCTTATCAGCAACCCATCTACAGCTTGGATAGTAAGTAGTTTAATTGTAATAGTTATTTTCCTGAAGGCTATTGAATCAGATGGCAGACTTCCCAAGAGGAACACTTAATAAGGATAAAAATGGTCTTAATTCTAATCCCTGATTCCAAAGAAGACATTTTTAGAGTGGGTTGATTCATTCGGTCTATGACTATATTGATACTATAATGCCTTAATAGAATGTATTATTATATTAGGGGGAAGCCCGGAACTCTGCTTCTTAGCTCGATCAACACACATAACCCCCAGGATGCAGGAGGAGCTGGGAATGGTTTCTGGCATCCATCAATTAGCTTTATTATCATCTTAATTATACATTGGAGATCTGCCTTGCAATTTGCCTGATGGTAACTGCTAGGTAACTGCATTAATGGGTCAGTAGGGAAAGCCCATTTCTCAACGGAGAACAAATGCTTTTTATATAATAGACATCTCTGGGTAGGAGTGGGAAAAGGTTTCCTGCAGAGTTCAGTATCATCAAAACTGGTTAGTGTTGAAAATTCTGACCACAGGAACCAGATTTAGTATAATCAGCTTCCAATGTTCATAATTCGTTGTGCAGGAAAACAGTTGTAGAGATTCTTAATCACCCCACTGGTATCCCAACCTTCATTCATGGAATTCAATTCATGTCATACTAACCAGATTTATATCACAGAAAATGTTTTCAAGATAAGTTGAACCAAGGGTGTCAATACTTTTTCCAATGCTAATTACCAAATTAATGCTGGTAAGAAATTTAGAACCAGGCATCTCTGATCCAGCTTTAACGTTCCTACCACCACATTATGTTGGAGTTAGTGTTAGAAAAAGTGCAGAGTACTTTTTTAGTTCAGTCCATATTTCCATTTGTTTTTCAATTACTGAAATGTTAGCATTGGCTGAATTATGATCTGAACATACAAATCAGACACACACTTGTGCAATTAGAACATACCTCATTTAGAATTGTTAATTAGCAATCTTTACTATTGATAAAGTTATCTACTCTAACCCCCTTCTTTTTCTCTTCTGGTTTGGTATCTAGTATAGATTTATTTACAAACTATTTAAACAAATTTTTATACTGCCCTTCTCCCCGAAGGGACCCAGGACGGTGTACAGCCGTTTAACAAACACATAAACATAGCACAGACAATTTAAAAGACAATTAAAAATATAGATAATAGAGCTAAATTTTTAAAACTGCAAAAATACAACCAATTTTGCCCAAAATATAAAATGTAAAACATTTAAAATTACTAACATATTAAAACGGAAGAGGCGTGATTAGGCCAGACCAGCCTGTATGAAGAGGTAGGTTTTCAAAGCATGCCGGAAAGCACAGAGGTCTGAGATAATGCAAATCTCTGGGGGGAGGTCATTCCAGAGGGTGGGAGCTGCCACAGAGAAGGCTCTCCCCCTGGGGGTTGCCAACCGGCATTGTCTGGCCAACAGTACCCTGAGGAGGCCCTCTCTGTGGGAGCGAACAGGTCGGTGGGAGGTATTTGCTGGCAGAATGTGGTCCTGTAGATAACTGGGTCCTAAGCCATGGAGTGCCAGGAGTTGGCAGTTCTGTTCTAGAACAGCCATCAAACCAGCCAGAGATCAAAGTGAACACATCTGCCCATCATATTATTGTTGTCACCTCCAAAAGGTCATTTAAATAGGAAAGTGCTGATTATCCTTGCAAATAAGAGTAAACAAGCAAATAAGCCCAAATACAAGTAATCAGGCAAATAGGCCAAAATTGTCTCTGTGTATGACAGTGAGGGGAATCGGTGAGACGACTACAAATTATTCTGTATATTTTAAGTGTATATTTTTAGCATTTGAGGTCCCAGCATTTTGGAGTTAACCACAATGAGAGATTCACATCATAATTCAGACAAGCTAAGGTATTCATATTCGCAGCAAGAAAAGTCCCTCCCAACAGCTTTCTTGACCTGAAAGATAGAGGTCATATAAAGCAGAGGTCTCCAACCTTGGTCTCTTTAAGGACTGTGGACTTCAAATCCCAGAATATTTTGTTAAAATTTCTCTCCTCCACCTTTCCCAAATCCAGTTTCCTGGGAAATGGAATTAGTTTTAAGCTAGCAAGTCTGTGTGCAGTCATGTTTTTTGTGTCTCTAAGAAAGAGGAGATTTGTTATGCTTTTCTGCAACAGGAGATACTCAATTGTGTCTTTTATTTTTGTCATTTTTTAAAATTCTGCAACCCCCTTCTCTTAAAACCAAAAAAATGGGAAAATTGATTTCATGAAAACTGTTTTTAATACTCACCTGAAAGGGGTGTGATTGAAGGGGAAAGCACAACCGTTTCTTAACCAACATACCAGCCTACTTTCAATCTCTAAACAAAATTTGATTTTTGCAAAGATAATCTCCTCTAGATTATCTGAGGGTTTATTTTATGTTTGGCAGAAAAATCCTGATGCACGTAATAATACAGAGAGAGAAAGAGACAGAATATGATTTGAAGCTCTGGCAGCTTTTCACAATTGTAGGGCTAAGTGCCAGCCCAGATGACCCACTGCCAAAAAGCTTTCTACTACCTCTCTTAGTCCTCAGATCTGACATTTCAGGATAGAGAGAATCTAAAGCAAGCTTTGTTGGATTTGGTAAATTCTGGCTCAGTTGGTAACTTTCAGACTCAAATAAAAATCCCTTGAGTTGAATGAGATCGACTTGCCAGCCAGGTTATTTGGGGAGCAAATGTGCAAAATGATGAGCCCACGGTTCCAAGATGGGGTGGCAAGGCTCCACATGTGGATTCAGCCCCTACTTTGTATCAGAAGATGGGGGAGGGGGGAAACCTTCAGAGAGTCACTCTGGTTAATCATTTCTAGTAAATATAAAAGAAAGAGTTTGCACACCGAAATTTTAAAAGAGTTTTATTTTAATCAGCCAAACAGGAGTTCAGCCAGAAGTGTCATGCTCAAGAGGACTTGTATGATGTCATTGAGCTAACAAAGAAAAGAAATGCAAAATTAATGGCTCAGAGTATACGTTGCAACATGTAAAATGTTGTTGGGGTTTTTATCACACTTGTGAGCAGAGCTGATGGTAGGGAAAGGGAAGCACATTTTAGCTTGTGAATAGGTTCCTCTGTTGCCCCCAAAGAATGGTTTTGGGTTGATTGCTAAAGCCTACCTGAGACAAAGAAAGAGCATTTCATACTCCTAATGCAGAACCACATCACACTGTCAATAGAATTGGAAGAGGTCTCAGAGTCCGTCTAGTTGAATACTCTGCTCAGCATATGACCAGCTAACCATATTTATTGTCGTTGTTATTGCTAATACTATAACCGTTATTTGGTCATGTGCTAAATTGGTTGGAATGTTAGATTCAGAATCTGGGCTTGAATCCCATTTTAAATGCGAAGGCACCTTGTATGTTTATTTCTTAGTGTGATCTACCTCACAGATTTGTTGTTGTGGAAAAGAGATTAAAGAATCAGTATTATGTTATGGCTTAATCATCTTCATGAAGATAGAACGTAAATCAATACTGTGTAGTAATAAAGGCAAACGTTAACATTAATTGAGTTTCTTTTGAATTTTCTGTAGTTTTCCTGTCACTTCCTCCATTTCTCGGACCATTTGATCCATACATCACTCATATACACAGAGTCATCCCATCACCCTCGCCTTTGTGACCAAAAACAATAGATTGTGGGAGTTGCAGCTCAAATCTACTGGAAGATGCCAAATTGCAATTTGCAAGTTCAAACATGCTAACTAACCAAACACCTCTGTAGCCCTACTGATTCGTATGGTAGTTCTGAGTTGTTATTTACACAGGACAGCGTTCTGTGTTAAGAAATATTTTCAGGCAATTAGGGCTTGCCTGTGTCAAAACTGATTTTAAAATTAAGCATAAAAAGTTGACCGTTAATTAAGCAGTTAAGCAGATTTCCAGATTATCTGAGCATTTTACTATATTTCTGTTTTTATATTTTCACATATAGTTTTCATACGGAGATATATAACTTGGCCTATTCCATTTTATGTAAGTGCCCTCCTTTTTTTGTTGGTGAATTTGAGTTTTTTGGGAAGTTGAGATATAGCCAGTGTATTCATCTTTCTGTCCATAATCTCACAATGCTGTCAGATTTTACATTAACTTTCTCAGCAGTTAAGAGTATTCCACAGCCTATCTTTGCCCCTCAGCCACTTAAATCCTCAAGAAAGGATTGCCAATACTGAGAGATTTTAAAATCTGCCACATGCATTTAATTCAGGATTATTCACACATTCTCCCTCCTCCAGGTTAATCTGCTATTGGAGGTAAGGTGGCAAATGGAAATGTTATAACTAATTCTGATACTTTTCTTTCCAAGTACAATGTGACCTAAAAGTTTATAAAAAGTTATATTTTATATAATATAAAATAAATAAAGCTCCTGTTTTCTATCGCATCCAATAGAATTTGGACCAATTTTATTTAACTTTTGTTTTTCTAATATGTAACTAAAGGATTTAGATCTCTGTCAAGGAGGACCTGTCTCTTACACATCAGAGTTCTGGGCAAAGAAGATGAGTGAGAGTGACCGGAAAAAGAGAAAAGGGATTGAGTCCACTCATCAGTTTAGCTCCACCATCCATCCTCTTTGTTGGAATTTCTATGTAGTACTTCAGACGGAAGCTTTCTGCAAGTAAATAGGTGAATGATAAGGCAGCCTTATCCCATTGGGAAAACTATTTATGCCCTGCAATCCTGAAAGAATTGTGCCTGGCTAAGAGACTTAGTAGACTAGACCCTGTGTGTACTCTAACTGGCCTTTCCCAGCTTGTCTCCATCCAGATAATTGGCTGGAATGAAGGGAATTGCCTCCCAACACATACAGAAGATATCAGTTTCAGGATATCTAGGCTAGATCCTTTATGAAACATGTAAACTTGTCCCAAACAAACAACAAAACAATTGTAACCTTAATGTGCTTCACCCTATCAGCATTTGATTTGTATTTAAGATCCCTCTAATCTAGTTTTTACTTCTAGTTTTATTTTTGTTTCTGACAGTTTTGCTATTTCTAATGTGTTTTTATTTGACTTTATGCTGAAGTCTATAATTGTATTCTGTTTTTAAGCTAATCTGTTGCTAGGTTTTCTTGAGAGCTTTTAAATTCAAAAGATGGTGGATACATCTTTAACATTAAGTTTAAAAAAGTAAATATTTGCATGCCCACAATAAAAAAAATTAGATTCCTCAGCAAGCAAGAAGTGAGGTATTGGTAGTGTGACTATAGAGCTTAGTGGCTACATCGCCGTGTGGTTGGAATTCCTATTTTTCTCTTTTCCTTTTTAATTTTTCTTCTTGTGGCTTAAGATAAACAATAAAATGAGAGAGGGGAGGAGAGAAATAAATGTTTTAACAATAAGTGAAGCATCTCTGTTGGAGCTGGGACTGCTTTTCTTAATTAACATTGTTGAAATGGTAAGATGGGGTGTGACTTGTGTAGGGGATGGTGATTGAGGAGGTCATATCAGAGCCCTAGTCTGCATTTCGACTATGGCATAGAAGTTCTCCAACTTCACTTATTCAAATAAAGTTTATCAAGCAGCAAAGTTGCTCCCATGTATATTTAATGCTGATGTTTTTAGAGTTGTATTGTTTTTATTGTTTTAAAATGTTTTTAATTTTTAACGAATATATTTTTTCTATGGCAAACTGCCCCGAGTCATTGACTGAGATGAAAATTGAATGAATGAATGAAGGCAAATGCTGCTACTACTTCTTGCCTCTTCCCTAGACCTGGCAAAGATCACACTTCTAGGGAAGTTGGAATTGGACATGTGCTTCTAATACTGTCATCATTCACTTTTCCTCCCTTTTCTCCCCATCCCAGGTTAGAAAGAAAGAGTTTTTTTCCTGACTTTTTATATAAGACAACAAAATGGTGAATGAAAATGAGAGTAGGGCATGATTTATGCTCCCTTCCCATCGTCTTCATTTCATTAATTTGCTAGCATTAGCAGGGAGAAGGGAGGTCAAGAGGGCAGAATTTGCAAGCGGATTTGTCAAGGAAGGAAGGGAAAATGAAATCAACCCATAGGGGGAAAGGAACTTTTCCTGTGTCCTGAGTGCATCTTAGAAATTAACACATTACAGTAAACATAAGATGGGCCAATCTTTGCTCAGCCAAAAGGACCCAATTTCACAGCTGCAGCTGGTCAGGTTGAGGGAGAATTAACGTTTGGTAGGACTAAGGCCACTGTGGAGACTGGCAAACACCATTCTTGTAATTCAGAATCCTGCTCAGAATGGCATATTATGGTGCTACAATTCTGAGAACAGCAGTCTCCAGGAAATAGATTGCTGCTGCTCTGAAAAAGTCTAGGGTAAATTTGAGGCATGCTTTGCTCTCCCAATTGCTTAGCCAGAGAACTTACAGGTCTGCTTTACGTCATGATCTCCAGAGAATAGAGGACACGTGACTTGCTTGAGAATTAAAACTAAAATTAGAAACCAAGGGTGAAAGTGTTGGTGGGGGGCATAATTATCAGAAAGAATAGTGATCGATCTAAATCAGTGTTTCTCAAAGTGAGCAACTTTAACTTGTGTGGACTTCCTCACACAGAATTCAGAATTCAGTTGAAGTCCACACATCTTAAGGTCGCCAACTTTGAGAATCACTGATCTCAATACTGGCGAGGACCATGTAAGTAGCTGTTGCAAGGAGGAAGAGTTGAAACCCTTTCTCCAATGACTCAAGCCTGATCTTTATTCAGTTCTTTTAATTTTTTTAATTTCATCTCCTTTTCTCCCTCTGGTGCCTGTGATATATGTTAGAAAATATCGTGGTGTCATTTTTATGATTTGGGTATGTGATCAAATGTTTGTCAAACATAGGGCAGCGATGCTCCTTTTGCCCATTAAATGCAAATGTGGCATATTTAATGATATACTAGCTGAGTCTTCAAGGAAAAAAACTTTCCATTCAAAAATGCCAATAAAGAAACTAGAGGGAAGGGTACAGCCAAACCAGGTAGGAGAAAAAGGAGCAGTGGGATAAGGAGACATAGCAGCTGCATCTTTTCTCAGATGCATCAAATTTTGGAAGACAAGTAGCATTTTCAGGTAAAAATTTGGTATTTTACGTCTGTGCCTCTTGTGTGAATTATAACCAGTTAATTTATGAGAAGCGGGGTTCCAAGGGGGGAAGATTATGAATTATGGACTGAGAATCTACCTCTTCTCTCCCCCTGATTCTCACCTCTCTCTGCTGCACGGGATCCAAGGCTATCTGTTCTATTTCCATAGCCATGCTTGGCTCTTAACTGTACCTTTTATACCTCATGTTATTTTAATTACACTATTGGCAAAAGCCTTTCTTTCCACAGGTCTGCATGGGTGAGTAGGTGTGTTTGTGTAGCTGTCAACCATGGGAATGCTTCGTGTAGCCTACAGAGCCATCTCTAGTCCACTCCAGCACGTTTTGTAATCCCTGTTAGCCATGAAGGAGCCCTATTCTGCCAGGCTAATAGCCACCCCTTAGCAACTTTAGGTGTGCTCCCCCATTAAAAGACAGGGGTGCGGTTATCTTTAATCTGCTGGTTGGTTTGCACACATATGTATTTGTGTGTGCGAGTTGTCCTTTGTGCTCGCTGTTCTTTTGCCACATTTCAGGTTCCAGGCAGAGCCAGTGACCAAAAGCTATTGCCATATTGCCCACAGCAGCTACAGTTGATTAGTTTGGGTCTGTACTAAAAGACACAGCACAAACCCAAACATTTGTTCTATTGATAGATTGATCCGCCTGGGTTTTGACATATAGGCTATTTCTAATTGACTGTTATTGACTCCCCTTGTAAAATTCTGGATCAAACGAAGGTGCATTGTATTAAGATACAATGTATCCAACGGCTAGCCTCCTGGTAGAGCTCCTTCTTTATAGGACTCTGCCTGGCTAGCCAGCCAATCAGATTCGACTGTGTTTCCATCATCGGGTGGGGGGGGGCAGACCTGAGTGAAGAGCTCCACTGGCCCAGAAGGAAGACTTCTGATGACACAACACCCCTCCCCACCTAGATGATTTCTTCCATCTTGGATACATAGTCACGAAGGTAGGCGCAGCGATGCCGGCTCGACTGGACCTGCACGGTTCAGTTGGAGTGTTAACTGCAGCTGGCAGGTCATGCCTATTGCAGGTTCCGGAGCCCCTGATGGAAGCTCCTGGAAACTTCCAGAGCAGTCTCGACCCCAGTCCGGACCTGTTCACTAGTTGGATGACGCTGGAGTTTTGCTTCAAAAGCTAAGTCCTCCCTTCCCTCTGGGTTTCAGCTAGCTGGGAAAGGAATGAGTTCATGGTTAGGCCTACTTTCAGTTTGGGTGCGGTTGCATAGTTGATCAATGTGTCTACGCTACAACCTACCATCTCCCATCCTGACCATGTAGGACCTAGGGCCTGTCCTCCCCTCAATTTCTCCTGGTAGCCATTGTGGGCCCTTCAGAGAAATTCCTAGCATACACCTCGTCTATATTGAATCACAGCCCCCCTCTTCTGTGTCTCCCCGTGTTCGGGGACATAGTTGGGGTGGAGTCAGTCTAAAATCGACCGAAGTTTTCGGTCCATTAATAGTTCTGCTGGACTCCTTCCCGTTGTATTGCTGGGGGTGGTGTGTTGCCAGAATAGAAATTTATTGACTCCGGCCTGCCAGGCCCCTGGGCCTAGGTGGCTTAGGGCCTCTTTGGTGGACCCCAGCATGTGCCCTGCTTGACTGTTAGAACTCGAGTGGAACAGGGCGGTGAGGGCATGGCATATCCAGAGTCCCCTCCCTCAGTGAACTGGGGGCTGTTGTCAAATACTATGACATCTGGTATCCCATGTATGGCAAAAAGTTTACCTAGAGTTCAGATTACCACGTTAGCATGATTTCTATCCACATGGAGGGGTGTCGACCACTACTAGGAAGGTCTGGCCATGGAACAGGTCTGCAAAGTCCAAATGGATCCTAGACCATGGCTTTTGAGGCCACCCCCATTCCCTAAGTGGGCTTCTTGAGGTGTGAGGCATGACTCTTGGCATGGGGTGCAAGTGGTGACCCATTCTGGCTCTCCTGATCCATGTTTGACCACTGTATGTACCTCATTGCTAACACCTTCATTCGTACAATCCCTAGGTGCCTGTCATGCAGGGCCCTTAATACCCATGCCCTCAGTGCCTGTGGCAAGACCACTCACTCTTCCCACAGTAGACAACCCCCCTGTGCGGATAGTTCATGTTACCACGATGCAAATGACTTGAATTCCACGCCTGCTGGTTCTTTTGGCCACCCCTTCCACACCCAGTTTAACACAGTCCAGAGGGTGACATCCGAGGCAGTGTCGTGCCATTTCTTGTGATGTAATCAGTCCCAAATCCATGCAGTCTATCCAGAGGACGGGGGTCCCTTTTGCTGAGTTGTCAATCTGTTTGGGAAGTGCCACCAGCTGAGGGCGTCGGCATGTCCCAGGTACTATCCGGGTCGATGTGAGAGCTTGTAGTTGTAGGCTGCCATGAAGATTGCCCAATGCGTAAAACAGGGTGATAGCATTGCTGGCGCGGGGCAGTCTTCGGCCAAAAGTCCCAGGAGTGGTTTATGATCTTTGACCAGTTCAAAATCCCTCCCGAAGAGGTACTCATGAAACCCCTTCACTCCTGCTACCAGGGCTAGGGCTTCCCTGTCTAGCTGGCTGTAATTCCGTTTGGAGCTGGACAAGGTCCAGGAGTAGAACATTAACATGGCCTCGGTCCCGTTGAGAATGTGATGGCTAAGGACAGTTTCTACTTCGAAAGGGGAAGCGTCCCCCACTAGTACCAGGGGAAGGGTGGCATTGTACTAGATAAGGAAGCTGTCTTTGGTAAGGAGCCGTTTAACAGCCCCAAATGCGGTGGCTTCCTTTCCCCCCCACACCCACGGGCTGTTTTTGGCGAGCAATCTATGGAGGGGTTCTGCTACTGTGGCCTTATCTTTTAGGAAACTGCTGTAATTTTGTCTTGTTTCTTGGGGTGAGCACTTCCCTAATGGCCCTGACCTTGCTGCTTGTGGGGTGGATGCCCTGTCTGTCTATCCTATAGCCTAGGAACTCTACTTCTCTGATTGCTATGTGGCATTTGTTCCTTTTGACTCTGAGGCCAGCATTCCTGAAGCTGGTGAGGACCTTAACCTGGAGCGTAATTGCTCTTCACCATCCGTGGTGACCAGTATGTCATCAAAGTATGGTACCATGCCCGAGATCTTACAAAGTCGCTATTCCATTATGTTGTGAAAGATTCCAGTGATGATGTTAACCCCAAATTGTAACCAGTTGCATTTGAATGCCCTCTGGTGGGTCACTATAGTTTGTACCTCTGTGGTGGCTCCATCTACCGGCAGCTGCTGATACACCTGCAGGAGGTCTAGCTTGGTGAATATTTTTCCTGACCCCAGGGAGTGGAGAAGGTGTTGCACCACCAGAACCGGATATACACTATGTTGGAGCGCCTTGTTCAGTGGGCATTTGTAATCCGCATAAATGCACACGGACCCGTTCCTTTTAATGGGGGTTACTATGGGTGTCTCCCATTTTACGTGGTCAACTGGCTGTAGTATCTCCTAATGAATTAACTTATCCAGCTCCTGGTCTATTTTGGGCTTCAAGGCAAAAGGTACCCTGAGCGGTTTCAGCCTAATGGGAGCCATGGTGGGATCTAAGCTAAAGGATATGGGAGTCCCCTGGTACTTGCCCAGGTCCAAACCAAATACATCCTTGAACTCCCGGATCAGGTCGTCCACATTGGTTTCTTGGACGGCGTGGATGCTCAGGGCTCCTCCGCTGACGTCAGTCACAGGGAGCTGTCATCTGAACTTCTTGAACTTCATGGGGATCTGCATGTGGCCCATTACTGGGATGCAGTAGTCGCTCATGCAGATGTGTTGTTTCTTCAGCTGGCTCCGTTTCAGGCCGGGCATGGCTTTCTTGAGGGTTGCCCAGGATACGATGGTCACAGACAACCCCGTGTCCACTTCTAACTCACACGGCGACCCTCCGATAAGGAGCATGATGTTCAGCTTCTTCCTGTATGGGTCACTGGCTTTGTTGATCCTTGTCTGGTGTGCCTCTGGTGTCCTGGTTGGGGTCTGTGGGTTGGGCTTCCCGATCTCCCTCTGCGTCCTCTGGCGTTGAGATTGGGCTAGTCCAGGTCTTGTGTGGCGATCGGTTGGTGTGGTCTCACGGTGGTCAACAAGTAGGATGGCACGGCAGACTCTTGCCAGATGGTCCTTCTTTTCGCACCTCCGGCAAATGGCGTCTCTAGCGGCAGGCGGCTCCTGTGTATTGGCATCCGCAGCTGGCACACGATCAGTTCCCCTCTGTCTGCTGCTTGCCTGTCTGGTGGACCTCATTTTCGCTCTAATTCGAGTCATCGTCACTGCAGTCACCATGATGGATGATGTTTTCTGGTTTAGTGGCCATTGCGTAGGTAGTCTCTGTAGTGTGGCAGCCACCTTCCCTGATGATTCAGATGCCCGCGCTTCATGCAGGGCCACCAGTAACGTTAACCTCGAGTTTGTCAGTCGTTGCCGTTGTAACTGGAGGCCTCGGACACCATAGATCAGCTGGTCGACGAAGCTGTCATTGAGGTTGGCGAACTCGCAGTGTGCAGCCACATTCCAAAGTGCGGCCACATACTGGCTGATCGACTCCCCTATGCGCTGCATCCGATGGTGGAATTCATACCATTGGACAAATCTGGAGAGTGCTGGGGCGTGATGTGCCCTCAGCACGTTCTGGAGCTCCTTCCATGGCACTGAATGTGTTGGATTTGGCACCGCAATTGACTTCATGCCCTCGAACACCTCATGTCCACAGTGGCTGAGGAATAATGCTCTCTTCCGTCAGTCTGATAGCTCTGTGAGGTCATTTACTTCCAGGAAACAGTCAAACCGGGAGAGAAAAGTGTCCCAGTTTTCTTTCTTCGTGTTGAAAGGTATTGGTGGAATGAGTGCGGACATGCTTGCTGCTATTCACTCTTTTTGAATTTGATGCGCAAGTGTCGATCTCTCCGCCTGGTTGGATCCCCACTCACTGCTCTCATGACTCCCTGTTGCCAGCTCTTTTCTGCCTTAGTTCTTCCTGGATCCCACCCTCATCGCCAGTGTAAACTTCTGGGTCAAAGGAAAGGGCAGGAGGCAGGGAGTGCTTGCAGCTCTTTATTAAGATACAATGTATCCAATGGCTGACCTCCTGGCAGAGCTCCTTCTTTATACGACTCTGCCAGGCTGGCCAGCCAATCAGCTTCGAATGTGTTTCTACCCTGGGGGGGGTGACCTGAGTGAAGACTTGCACTGGCCCAAAAGGAAGACTTCTGAGGGCACAACACCCCTAATATCCTAATCCCCAAGGCAATCCAACAACCTGTAATATGGCAGAGGCAAAAGGTGATGAAAGGTAAAAGATATTTTTAGGCTGCTAGAGATCGAAGAGGGAGGTTGTGTTTTAAGGCACAAAACCTTTGGTGATGAGGTCATGACTTGCAGTGGCTGAAGGCCTTTGTTTTGTCTTCCTCCAGCACCAGAGGTAATGAGGCTTTGAATACCTGCCACAGAATCACAATGTGTGTGTGTGTGTGTGTCCCTCTTTATGAACTTTTGCAGATGCATAGAACTGTGGCTAGAAATAGAAATAGGATGCTGCTGAGCTTTTGGTCTGGTCCACGGGGCTCCTTATAAGCTTTTCTCTTTTCCCCAAAATATTCTAGCTTAAAAATTCTGCTTACTTCTGATAAATTTGGTGGCAAATGTGCTGCTGTTTCTAAAAAAGACACCAAGTCTTGGTTTTTATCCTGTTCAAAAAGCACATGACTAGTTCTGCCGCCGTACCTTGTTCCAAGCAATGCTTTTTAAATGATAGGGAGAGGAGATTTTGAAAACAGAGTAAGAAACTGTTCTGCTCACACCCCAAAGAGGAAATCAGCTTCACCAATAAATAGGGGTATGCCTTTCTGCCACAAAACCATGGGAGTGGATCTAGTCAAGAGCACTATATGGTGTGAGCAGACTCTCTAACCCCTCCCCTCCCGGCTTTGTCCCTCTCCCTCTCTCCCACTCCGTCTCTCTCCAGTGTGTGTGTGTGCATTTGTGTGACACAGAGACCGAAATTTATGACCTGATAAATAGGCTGCCCATTTACAATATATAGCCTGGTTTGAGGTGCTTTAAATGAAAAATCCAATTCAGACATACAGAGAATAGCCTTTTAGATAAGCCGTTGCATGGCATCTCAGACATAAAAAAGATTTTTTATTATTGCCCTGTACTTCTGGAATGACCTTCTTGACTCTGGTTGATTCAATAGGCATTAGTTAGACCCGTGGAGATTTGTCTCCTCTGGTCTGCTAAGCTAGGTATTAACTGCATTATCAATTGGAGATCCTCTAACTAGGAACCATACAATTTTTATGCTTCATATAGCACTTGACTTTTTGTTAGAACTGTGTTTATGAACAGGTGATATTTCCAAAGTATGGAACTCGATGGTGTTGGGGCGTTTATATCTGTTAGGTTGATGCTGTTCAGTTATTAGGGATGTGACGCAGATGAGATTATTAGAAATGTGGATGGCAATAATAGTAAGATGATTTACCCTAGGCATTGCAATTTATATATTCGTCTTTGGATACTTAAGTATGTGTTATTCTATGTGTTGCTTTTAATTGTACATGGTCTGAACTTTCAGTTTTTCCCAATCTGATACCGTGCAGATGTGTTGAACTGTATCTACAGATTCACCATGTTCAGGAAAGACCATGCTATTTATTTAAAGATTAAAGATTCACACTAACTTTGGTCCGATGTGAGGGTGAACTGGTTGTGCGTAACACCACCTCTTTTATGCCTCTTTTGGCATTCAGAGAAGAAAGATTAGCTTGCATCTGTTATCTGCAACATCTGAATGTCAGTCATTTACGTATGTCCTCCAAGTCTCCTTAAGTAAGATCAGAGGTGCATAAGCTAAGGCACCAGGCCCTGTGTGAGTCATAAAAGCTTTGGATACAGGTTGTCCCCTGCATATTGACTTCCATTTTAAATATTCATTCTTCAGTAATCAGTGCATGGAAGGTAACATGGGTGGGACTGGAAAGACATGGATAGGTATTGGGGGGGTATTATCTCCTCATAACCAAAGAACAATTAAATGTGGCAAATCTATCAGAGGAACCTTAACCTAATGCTAGAACAGAGGTCTCCAACCTTGGTCCCTTTAAGGCTTGTGGACGTCAATTCCCAGAATTCCTCAGCC
>JANHFO010004918.1:63980-74609 GCA_032468095.1 Pareas carinatus
GGCCTCAGGGGAGCTCTACCCAGAGCTGGCTGCTCACCTTTCCCTCTTCTCCCGGGGGAAAGGTTTTTCTGCCGCTTTGACAGCTTATTTTCGGCTGTCAAAGCGGATAACGCAATCGCAGGGCTGGCGGACCCAAAAGGTCCGTCTTGCAGTGTCTGCGGAGCCACCGGAAGTCTCCACTGGAAGTACATTGCTGTTGTAACTGTGGGTGTTATTCTGTGCTGCCAATCATGATTTTCTGTCAATTTTCTATAATACGTAGCTACCTCAGAGCCTGGCTAGCCTGGCTAATGCTAGAGTCAGTGTTTTTGTCCAAAGAGAAAGATATATTTGAAAACACGGTGTAATTCAGTCTTTCCCACTGAAAAAGGTACCTGTTGAAATCATTGATTTCTATAATTCTATCAATTCACACAATTAGTGATTGGTGAGTGTTTTATTTTATTTTATTTTTTGTTTCAAAGGCACCCTTCCTGAATATTCCCAAAAGGAAAGGGAAAAAAGGATAATTCAGCAGGGGCAAGAGCCAAAACATCACTGTAGAACCATCGGCAGCCAATATAGGCCCCTGTAGTCTATGACAGGAATGAACAAATTACAGATTTCTTTGGCTCTGTTATGCTGGTTTTTAATTGGTTCCCTGAGAGGTCTACAGCCAGATGAAAATCAGCCCATTTAGAATTAAAGCCCAGAGGTTTGCTCTGACCAAAAATAGCACTTTCATACAAAAACATATTAGTTCTCTCTGTACCTCATTAGCTTACTCATTATGTTCATGGTATTCTGATACAATTTACAGTCCCGGCTGATCAACCAAGACTTTTCAATTTAGCCTCTTTTCATTCTTGATGCAAGAGGCATATGTAGCATATGTTTGGTCATGAACATTAGGGGAATAAAGGTTTGGCATGTACCTGTAGTTTGAGTGTTTCTGCAGTTCAATTAGAACTCTTCCATAAAGTGGTACTTGTCTGTAGGTCAGTGTTTCTCAATCTTAGCCACTTTAAGATACGTAAACTTCAATTCCCAGCTTGCTGGCTAGGAAATTCTGGGAGTTGAAATCCATACACCTTAAAGCAGCTAACGCTGATAAATACTGCTGCATGTTATATTGAGACCAGAAGTCTAGGATCATATTTTAAGATGAGATTAATCACTCTGATCTTTTTTATGATAACATCCTTTTCCTCACCACACACTCAGCCTACACTTTTCTCAGATCTTGAAGTGTGAAGGCCTTTTTCACCGTTCAGATTCAAAGAACAAAAGAGAGGGAAAAAAATAAATGAGAGGAAAAACCTCAGCCTGGGGTATTTAAAGTCTTAGATGGTTATTAGTTGTTTTTTTGTTGATTCATATATGGTTTGTTTTTTTTAAAGTGGTTTGAGCTTTACAAATACTGGGTCAAGTTTATTTAATGTATTTGTTTAAGATATACCGTATGTATACTTTATACAAATTTTATTATTTGTGTGCAAACATACATTTTATACATTAATTATTGAAAATAATGTATATTATATAGATTTTACAAATTTTACTATTGTATTCAGCAGTTATTGAAAATATTTATGTCTGAATGGAAATGTAGAATAGGTATTTCATTTAGCCTTCTTGGATAGAGTTACATTAGAAGAAATATAACTTGAAAAACATATGAATGTAGGATACACAATCAAGAAGAGGCAGCACATGACAATGTTTTCTCAAGTAAAAACTAGTCTGTGTTGGGAAGGTAGCACATTGTAGGTGTCTTACCTTTGAGTTCTTCAAATAAATGTTGATCTCTTCAAGCACTGCTTAAACTCTAAATTTGCTACTTTAAGATTAGCTTCATGCATTGTCAGAAAGTAGTTAGTTTCAACTACAATACAGCCACTGTAATTTACAAGTCATGGCTCAGCATAGTCAGGTGTGGTTTATGAAGTAAGCCATGATTGAAGAATCTGAGAATTAGCACAATCTGTGTAGTACTTGCTGAGAGCTGACAGCCAATCGGGATATACCGTTTCTGAGCAATAGATCAGCAGAGATGTCAAAGCCAATCAGTGCTCAGAGAGTTCAGGTATGGTCCAGTGACTGAAATCAAAGCAAAACCATCTGCTTTTTGTTGTGGCGAATTTTATTTGCGAAGGAGAATTCCCAGTCTGTTTAAAAGGATACTCTGAACTGATATGATTGCACATGCAGATTGATGGCACCAAGAATATGAGGTTGTGGTGGTGTCAGAGCTGAGCCTTCATATGGAAGTGCCTCTAGATATAGTTAATAAATCAATAGAAGAGAACAACTATAGTTCAGGGTTTAACCGTGAGGTCCTTAGTGCTCTCTGAACTTAGTTGTTTTCTTGCAGAAATTTCATTACCAAGCTAGGCAACATCATCAGTGTTAGTAGGGAATGGGGCTGTTCTCATTTTATATACTAGTGGCTTGCCCTGTCAGTGTTGGTGGGAAGGTCTTGGTGGTTCCTTGATTGGATTGTTGTTTATCATTAGCTTGTTTGTCAACGTTGGTAATGCATTGACCAATGTATTGTTTGCTTTTTGGTTGTTAGACTGATATTAATCGTCATGTTAATTTCTGCTCATCTGGGTGTTGATTGTTGATCACAGTGGGGGGATATTTTGATCTCTTTGTTTCCTTTTGGGCTTTTTGATTATCTCTTTTGAATGGTATGTAGATGTTCTTTATCTCTATGTGCCTGTTGATAACCTATTTGTCAGAGAGCCAAACTTTCAAGAATTCTCTAGCATTTTTTGATTGGATTGGTCTAAGATTGCTCTCAAAATTTCAGACGAGTCTGTAGTTAAATCTGAACATGTGTTGTGAAATTAAGGAGTTTTCATCATGTCTTCTGACTGCTAGTTGGTGTTCATTGCCTTCTCATTTCTTTCAGACTTGCTTCCAGCTATGTCTCTGTAGAGAGTTGCTGCATTACTCAGTTTATCAGATAAATCAACTTGCAAATATTGTGATTAAAATGATGTAAAATAGAGAAGCAAATTCATATTAAAGCTTTAAATGATCCATGTTGATTTAAAAGAGGAATTCTTTTAAAATGGTGGAATATTCATGTGTTTTATCTAAAATCAAAAGAAGAAAACGTTTTTGTAAAACATTTTCTTCCACATAATTTGTTACATTTAGTTAATTTTTCAGCTGGCCAAATGATTTAAAATGGAAATTATTTGTCATAAGTGTGTTTGATGGTCAAAGAGGAACCTGCAGATTGAAAAAAGAGAACTAGTCCTTATTCTTGTGGAATTTACAATTCAGGCAAGATATTCACAGCTTTGAATTTATTCAGGGAACTAACTAAGTGGGATATTACTCATTAACAAAATAACACTTACAAAAGGTACAAGATGCTACTTTTTGACTTTGGGTTCTAAAACCAAGGTATTTTTTTATTCTGGAAGCAGATTAGCTTTGATGACAGATTTGACTGGTTCTTTTAAAAAAAAATACAGCGTTCCAAGAGAGTGGTGGAAAGAAAGCTAATGGAGTGCCATCTCTAGAGCTGAATGTTTTCAGAAAAATAATGAAATGAGAAAAATTTGTATGGAACAGACTTCATAATATAAATTCTACTGTGTGTGTGTGTGTGTGTTTGTAAGTGCGTGTAAGTGCACATGCACATAAATACATGCTTCCATAGAATAAATATTGTTATATTTGATTTTGAAAAATTCCAGACTTGTTTTTATGTGAATAATTTATAGTGACTAATAATTTTAGGTTTTAGTCCTTTTCTCCATCATGGTTCCTTCTCCCATGATCAATGCTATAGTTTTATTATTTAAAGTAAATACATAGGAACCCCAATATATAGGGCTCCTTACAATCAGTCACGGGTTTACTTGATTCCTGGGATCTCAGAACTTAAAAAGCAAAATACACGCGCGCCCCTCCTCCTTGTTGGCATTATATCTCACAAGATTTATTTTGAAAGATCTACAGTTACCTTATTGACAGAAAACAGACAGGTAGATATGAATACAGAGAGTCAAGATTTACTTTAATTTGGTCCAGAAGGAGACACACAAACCTGAGCAGTGGTTCCAGAAAACAAAAATAACTCTTTGTGAACTGTCAAGAAAACGTTTGGCAGCTTCTTCAAGCCAAAGTGTAACTGCCCAAAACTCTAGCAACGCAACACTGGGAAGCTGTTTCTCTAGATGAGTAATGAGCTGCTAAGTGAAGAGCGGGAAGTAATTACCTTGTCAATGTATGTGTAAGCACATGCATATGTATGTGGTAACACAGATAACACATGCATATGCGTGAGTATGTGTATGCGTGAGCTGCGGCCAGAACTGTCCCGTTCTCCATGTGGAGATGCAGCTGTGATATGCTTGGCATGACTCTCCACTGGGTGTGTGCCTGCAGGAATGGATTCAAGCTCCTTTTACACTTCCAGAATTCAGCCTACTCAGTTCCTGCTCATAAATCAGGAAAGGGCTGTGCTGTACGAGTTGCCAGTGGCACAAAAGAACTGCTCTGACAGTTGTTGTAGAATACAGATGGCTGTGCCAAAAGCCTCTTTACTCACACCATGTCTGGACTGTTACTTAACACACGTCTAGCTGACACAGGGTTGGCTCACATCACTCACACTGCATTTACAGCACAGTTTTATCTGATTGTCATCTTCTGTTCCTGCAGTAGCTATACAATAGTGCTACTGTATTACAGGTGCATCCTGCATCACATAAGCTGAATTGTTCTGAAACAGCTGATCTGTCCCTATGGGCAGGGCATGGTTTCAACATTTATCAAGACACAGATTAAAATGAAAATGAAATGAATTGTATACTTTCCAGGAGCAAGTGGGAAAGACCGATGCTAAGTGGTGTACTACATTTTGTATATCCTGAATTTTTAGGATTTTAGTTGTTATATATTTGATGTATATGTTAACATTGTGCCTATAGCTAGTGACAGGGCATCAAGTAAACCAATGGTTATTCCAAAAAAAAACCCCAACCAAGTAACATTTGAATGAGGAATCATCGAGATGATTGACTCCTTCCATATTGTTGCCAAGAGGTTGCACGAATGGATCCAATAAGTGGCCATGATTCATGTCCAACTTGAAGGAAATGTTACTTTTTTTACCTTTTGCAAACTTCTTCCTTTGGATAAAGAGAAGTTGAATGAATTAAATACTGTTGCATTGACTAATAAGAGTTTGGGTTTAGTCTAACAAATCACAAAATAGGGGTATTAAAAGAACTGTAAAAATACATTTACTTAAGAATAAAGTAGGTATTTAAATTCGTATTGTTCCCAGCTAATTTCATAATATTTGTGTCAAGAGTCTTACTCCTCAGTTTATTTCAAAAGGTATTCGGAAAAGCTCCAATCTCTGCAGCTGTTCCTTTTGGTGGTGGCGCCTCCATTCATTCTTCAATATGCAGAGTGAATCTGTGGATAGAAAGGGTGGGGCCAGAAGGCCTGTTCTCATTCTTCTCATGTCCTTTTGTATCCTGTGAACAGGACTCCATTCTTGCAAGAAGACTAGTATCAGGGATAAGAAATGGCAGGGGCGAAGAGGTTATAGAGGGAAGCTTATGAGTAGGAGGGTTAGGGTGCTTCTTTTGGGCAATTTCATTCTTTGCTCCTGCTCCGTACTTTGCTGCCGGGGTCTACTCTCTACTTTCTGAAAGTTTCCTTGAGATGGGAGGAATTGTGAACTCTGCTTATTCAAAACCCAGGCTGCATTTTGCTGGCTAACAAACTTACGGTGACATCAAAGGCATCCAGAACAAGAAACCGTCTCTTCCTGGTTGGGAGGGGAGTATTTGATGGAAAGCTTTTGAAGTGGGTAGCAGCCTCTGAGTAGGGGGGAGTCCCTTTCTATTAATGCACTTTCTGTATATAACAATATAGCCTTCCAATATTACGTCTGGAAAGTTTGGAGACAAGCTGGGTGTATTAGTAAATTGCTGACCTTCTTGAAGCTGATCAAAGAATTCCTGCAGGGTGGTTTGGGTTGGAGCATTTATAATGATGTTATCCGCCGATACAATGGAAGAAGTGCAAAAGCCTGTTTCTTTAGCCGTAGAATCAGGAGCACAACAGATATCTGTTACGCTGCATGCTGGCCCATAGTCAGAGGAAATGTCCAGTTTTGTAATGCTGATCTTTTTATGAAATACCTTAACTTTTTTTTTCTTTTCTAAGAAAAAGGGCCTGGGGCTGATGCCTCTTCTATAAGGAAGTACCAGTGACATTTTTAAAAATACAAAATAAGAGTGGATTGCATGTGATGGGCATGAGGGCAGTTCACTAAATTGCAAAATAGAGAATCCTCCCACATCCCGAAGACACCTCCAAGTTAATGGACATTCTAAATTCATGCCTTCTTACCATTCAGTGATCCACTCCTGAAATACTAGGAACTTCTAGAATAGTTTTTTTAAATGCTAGGACCAGGAGGCTGATATCATTTCTTTTAATTTATTTTACTACTTCTATACTGCTCCAGTCATGCCTGACTCCTAGTAGCTTATAGACTACTTACAGCAGTAAAACGATTGAAGTTAAAAAAAAATTAGAGCATAAACATAATAAAATAACAAAGTAATTAATGTTCCACACTGTGACAACCAACCATAGCATCATACAAATCAGGAGAGAGACCCAAATGAGTCTTTTAACCCCAGCGTTGTGACATAGACAGGTCTTAATGGCTTTTTGAAGATAACACTGTTGGAGCCATTCTGATAATGGGGAAACGCTTTTTCAGAAAAAGGCAGCTAAGCTTTAAGAAGACCGGATCCTGCAGGGCCCCTCTGCAAAGGACAGGACTGAGAGGGAACCTTAATTTCTAAATCTCAACAGAGGGACAACAGCCATTGTGAAAAGAGAGATTCCTGTGTACTATTATTATTAATAATAGATAGCGTGTGGGGACGTGTGGCCTTTGCCTGTTGCATCCTAGCGGCTAATGTTACAGGCCAGGGTTATTTTTCTAAGACCCCTTTTTCACAATTTGTGTAGATATGTTCATGCTCTGAACATTAAAAATGTAACTGAGCTATAGCTGTAACTGTAGCAATAGCAGCAGAAGAATTATATCCTGAATTTAATTAGTTCCTTGGGCAAAACCTGCTACTATTTATCCTTCAATTGCCCATGATGGAAGAGAAGTTATTGCTTTCACACCTATAATCATCACTCTCCCTTAAATAATTCTAATTTCAAAACAAACTTTCTAAATTAGTCTTAAAAGACACGCTGTAGTTGCTTATTCTCCCTGAACTCCAGTGTGCATCTGTATTTTTGACAGCTGTCCTTGGTGAAGTCATTATGCACTATACCGATGAAATCAGCAAGAAATTCTTGGATTGATTTTGGTCTTCCTGAGCATATGGCATGAATGATGCCACTGTAGACTTGAAAGTGTTATCATAAAGAGCTGGACTGGGAGCTGTCATGACTGAATGAAATTTGAAAATCTTTAACTCAGCTGAGTGCCAAAAAAGTGGTTTGAAATATTTTCAAAAGTTTGGATCTTGCTGTAGGCAACAAGCATTTGAAAATCTGGGCTAAAGCCCAGCCTGTAGTTCTATTTGTTTAAATCCCTTTGAAACAAATGAGGTTTAAACACGATTAACCGTGGCCTGGATTGAAGCCTTGGCCTGTACAATCAAAGAGAAAAACTTATTAGTTGTTTGTTTCATGGAAAGTAAAAGACTGTTCAAAGGATCACTCAACCAATTTTTGTTGCAAGGTGAACAATCCATTTCTGTTCTCATGAAAAACCACCTTCAGATAGCACAGCTGCTGTGCCTTTTCCTAGAGATCAAATATCCTTGCCCCATACCATGCCATTTTAACTCTTTCAAATCTTCGTATCATTCTTCCTCCTTCACTACATCAATTTCTGTGCTACAGACACAACTGAAATTATTTTGACTATGGAAATGTACCTCATGTAGCGATTCCCTTGAAAACAGTCCAGAAACTCTACCAGGAATGGAATGTTGCAGTCCAGGTTTAACTAATAGGAATTGGGAATAAAATAAAATATTTGCACCTGTGATAGAACAGAAACATTGAGCAGAACAGGAAGACACATGATATGACATGAGTGAGGTCTTACAACAAGAGAGCAACAGCCCAGTTGAAGAAATAATGATAAAAGGAGGAAAAAATCACATATTCCAAATCCAAGAAGTTTTTAAAGAGAGGGGTAAAGGTTATGAAAAACCTTTATATAATATATTTCACAACTGTCCTTTTGATGTCTAAATGCATTTCAGAACTTGACATTTCAGGACTAACATTGCTACATCCCTAACATACAGATATTATAGACTGCCAATCCCTTTAATGTGAAGTTTTCTCTATTCCAACTGCTTGCTATTTTTCTTAAGCAGTCCAACCCAAATTCTCTTTTTTAAAAAAATAAAAATAATAGAGTAATCATTTTTTTGGATGCAGAGTAGATGGATGGCCACCCTATCATGGTCTTTTCTTATAATTGCCTGCTCAGCCTTTTCAGCTATGATGGCCATCTTGTATCTGAAAAAATGTCCAAGCTATGTCTCCTTTAAAAATAATCAGAGGAAAGGAATATAAGGATTTCCAAGTTACTCATCAAAAGTTAGTTCTTGGCGAGGAAGATTAAGTTGGCATACAAGCTTCCTTACTTCCGTCTTCCCTGATAGAGTGACAGGTAATTATTTATGAATTTATACAGTATTTATACATACACATCAGTAGTCCTTTCTGTTTCAAAGTACATCTCAAGACATGTTGATCTCAGCAACTATTTGAGAACAATCAGTTGAGGGGTAACTCTGTGCAGTATATTAACTTTTTCTAGAAGTAAGAACATTAATATTACTGGTATATTTATGTTATTAAATAAGCTGAAAATCACTTTTCTTTGATATTTTGGCTCCATTTTTAATATCTCTGGTAGTCAAGGCTCTTGAAAGATACGTTGTCGTATTCTAGCAGTGCATTTACTGATTCTTTTTTTTATAATGTCCTACTGATTTTTTTTATCACATTGTGGAGATCAAGTCTTATTGAATGCTGATGTGTCTGCTTTTCTTTGAAGCATTCTGTTTCATTAAAAATTCTGTACTTGTCAGTTATTCATTGTTGCAGTTTCCACTTAGAATATCCTTTACTTTGGGCTTCAGCAAATTTTTCAACCATTTTCCAAGCTTGTTTTCTATTTACTGGAAAGATCCTTGATATCCAGCAGGAAAAAGTCATTTTTCTTCTTCCAGAATTGCTCCAGTCTTCACTCTAATGGTTCCTTATTTAGTTTCTTTCTGTTAGTTGAGAAGTTATGAAATACAAGGGCAATGAAAAGTATATTCTAAAAATATTCACTGATCTGGTAATAGCTTTAGTTTTGGTGTCCAATTCCATTTTTAAAAATTGTTGTACCCCTAAACTGCATCCTCAATACTTGCACGTCCTAAATTCACAGTTAAGAATAGAGTTTCTTTCTAAGCACAGAAAAAGAAATGATGAAATGTCTTTGGAGCACATTAAATAGCCTTATATCAAGCTGTCAGTCCACCTAGCTTCATACTTTTTACACTGATTGGCAGGGGTCTTTCCAAGCCATTCCTAGAGAATACAGGCTTGGAACAGGGGCCATTTGCATGCATGGCTAGTAATTAATTGAAGATGTTTTTACATTGATATTTTGAAGAGTTCTGAGATGGCATTCTTAATGCAACTCTAATGGGGTTGGTGCAGTTTCCAAATAGTTTTTCTGAGGCAAGTTTGATGCATAGCTCAAGCATTCCCCTCAGTATAATTTTGAATGTGTACTACAATAAAAGATACAGCTGGACATGTGGTTTCTGATAGAGGCAAATTTAATCCTGGGTTTGAAGGATTTGTGATTATCTGAGAGCTTTAAAATTCAAGATGCTTGAAACCCCACAGAGTTCTATGCAAGAAAGAATGTTAATATTAAATGGCTATTGAGATGGGGTCCTAAGAATAATTTCTTTGACATACTGCCTGACCAAAATCCAGAAAAAGGCTATGCATAATTTTACCCTTTCTGTTTCCTGAAACATACTGTAATGTTAAGAACATAACAGCTATATCACACTATATCAATTACATAATTACCAAGTAATACAGTAACATGTTCCTCACAACTGACAAGCAGGCATCCCTTGGAAAGTCTACATAAATATGGTCCTGAATAGGAATATGTTGAACTGTATTTTGGATTAATTACTAGGTTGTACTCTGATATCCATTTTGCTATACCCAGGTAGGAATGGAACAAGTGCAAACAGTCATGCAGAATAGGGCTCTATTCCATTATATTAGTGTTGTGATTAAGAAAAATGTAGAGTTATGGTAAAGGTAAAGCCCTTGAATGTTGTAAAATTAAGCAACTGTGAACAAAATCTAACACTTAATCTTTGGAAGAAATGTAATTAGTTGATATAGGTTTATTTTCCCATTTTGTATAGACAGAACTTTGCAATAACTGGGACTATTTGGGGAGTTGTTCATTTCTTAGATAGATAGGCAGATGATGGATGGGTGGGTGAGTAGGTGGGTGGATGTTTAGATAGATAGATAGATAGATAGATAGATAGATAGATAGATAGATAGATAGATAGATAGATA
>JANHFO010004918.1:122515-136594 GCA_032468095.1 Pareas carinatus
GAGTTGAAGGACAGAATAGGAGACATTGCCTCCTCCCATAAAAGGGGCCGTACTAGGGATTGCAACATAATTTAAAAAATATATATATTTTTTATATATATATATTGTGTTAGATGTTTTTGTGCTGACATATAATTAAAATCAAGGAAGACTAGTATAGATATATGCATAATCATTGTATATATATATATATAAGCACGAGATACTTTCATAGTCTTAAAGTACATTCATCTTGTCAAGTATATCTAAGCTGCAATCGACAAACCACGATCTTAATCATGAGTAAAATAACAATCATAAGTACATACATGAGGAAGAAGCAGCATTGGGGTGCTCAACGCCTTTATAGACTATAATAAAGGTGGGATAAATAAAATCCAACAAATAAATAAATATGGCCCCTGAGCATTAACTGCTGTTAAAAGACATCTTGTGCAGCCTGGTGGGATGTATGCGCGATCGTCCCTTCGTTTCGTGGATAAACATTCAGAGTTGCCTAGTTTGCTGGTTGTAGATACTTGCATTGCTTGCTTGCTTTTAGGTATCATTTTCCATTATTCTTCTGAAAATTGAGCAGATTTCTATTTCATTTGCAGTCAAAAGAGCTCCAAAATGGGTGCACCAACAAATTGCCAAGTAGGTTTGATGCTGTCCCCTCTCCCATCCAGAAAAATTAGCCGAGAGGGATTTTTAAAAACCATTTTGGAAACGTTGGAAAATAACCCACAGGCATGGAAGGAATTCAAGACAACGTGCCGCTTTGGCTGGTTTATCTACCTCCAGGCCGAGAGACGTGATCCTAATTGGAAAGAAGGCTGCGGAAATACTCTGGATTTATTCAAAGAATCTATTTGGGCATTCCGGCTGCGTTGTAAGGAACATGGTGAGCATGGCTTCCCTCCTCTACTCTGTCACCTACTCAAGGGTGGAAACACAAGGGAACCGCAGGGAGGGTCCAAAATGCCGCTGTTTCCTGCACCCGGAACCGTGGGAATATTTTGAGCTTTGCGGCCAAGGGACTCGAAACGTTCAAGCTGCACAACTGTGGATAGGTCAGAATTGTGTCAACTCGGACTATTCGCAGCTGGAACCCAGATTAGGGCCGTTTTATTTATTTTATTTTATTGGATTTTTTATTCTGAATGGAAGGGAAAGCGTGCTGTTCCTTTCGTGCACCACTCCGCGATGCTCTAATAAAATCCAGAGACCTCTTTCACGTTTCTGGCTGTACGGTAATACTAACGAACCCAGAACACATTTTTCTGCACTGTGAGTCTGGGAATTCTGAATATTTTACTCAGACCTCTCCCTCCCTCTCTCCTCTCTCCCCTTTCCCATTAAGGTGGGACAAGAACTCACTGTCGCCTGGTGATTGGCTCAAATTCAACCAGTCGGCTTTCATGCCTAGGGTGGGACTAGAACTCACCGTGTCCTGGTGATTGGCCAAAAGTCATTCAGCTAGCTTTCATTGATAAGGCAGGACTAGAACTCACTGTCTCCTGGTGATTGGTCCAAAGCCATCCAGCTGGTTTTCATGCCTAAGGTGGGACTAGAACTCATCGTCTTCTGATGACTGACATTGTTCTTAAAGCTGCAAGAATGATCCATGGGTCGCCATGCAAATGGAATGCTCCTAAGATATACAATCTGATATAAACAATATAGTTTAGCCTTCCTTCCTTCCTCCCTTCCTCCCTTCCTCCCTTCCTTCCTTCCTTCCTTCCTTCATAGAGTCACCAATTGGAGAGCAAGCTGGGTGACTTAAGGCCAGTCCCTCTCTCTCAGCCCAGCCCACCTCACAGGGTTGTTGTAGTAGGGAAAATAGGAAGAAGGTGATGTGCTCGATATGTTTGCCACTCTGAGTTGTTTGTAAAAAAATAAATAAAAGCCGGATACAAACAAACAAACATTTCCACCAGTTGCAAGTCGAGGAATACCTCTACAAATGATACAAAGATAAGATAAGATAAGATAAGATCTAGTACATCTCCGCCCACTACCGTCTCAGAAGCGTTACATTTACACAGCAGCATTTCTAGCGGCTTGAAGAACACCGGGACGCGAGAAAGCAGGCAGATGGCTCCGGAGATGACGCTTCCATCGGCGTCCACCCTATGGGTCCCGGCGAGGTCCCACGCCTTACGAAGATGCAGGGTTTCCTGACTGCACAGTTGGGCTGCGGTGATATAAGCGTCCGTGGGGGCGAAAAAGAAAGAGCACAGGGCAGCGTGCCGAAAGTGCAGGTGTTGGGACTCGGCTGAGCGATGTGCCTGCCTGCGCAGAGGGACGGTCGATCGCATATCTGCTGTTTCAGTCAGCTTGAGAATCCCCCTCCAAATGGACCATGAAGTCCCCAAGGCTGAGGATCCCGTATATCTTTAGTAAGCGCGGCTGCTTATTCAGCGGAGGGAGACAATTAAGAAATTCCATACGGTTTTTGCACGCCTTACTTGGCTGAGAATTTATTTTCTGAATTGGGTGAGCATCCGGCCTACCTTTTTTTTTTAATCTGAAGTCTGCGCACGGGGGATGAAGGAGGACAAACACATTTCCAACCAATGAAAAACCGCTTAACTATTCCTTTATTGCGATCACCTGTAATTCAAATAAGATCTTAGCGGCCTGATAGCCAATGGAATTGCTTACATTCTACCGGCATTGACTATTTGGTCAAATCATTTGTTGGGTTAGCAGTTGGGTCACCTTTGCTATATCCGTTGCGGTCAATATGCAGAAGGAGCTTCGTGGATTAAGAAGAAATTAGAGGGCCATTTCTCCAAAAGGGTATATGGTCTCCTGCCTGAGCAGGGGGTTGAACTAGAAGACCTCCAAGGTCCCTTCCAGCTCTGTTATTCCATTATTCTGATAAAAACAGCTTGTCTCTCTCTATATATACATGCAGTCTTCGACTTACAACCTTCCATTTAGTGACCATTTAAAGTTAAAATGGGACTGGAAAAAGTGACCTATGACCGTTTTTCACACCGTTGAAACATCTTCATGGACACGCGATCAAAACTTGGGGTGCTTAGCAACCGATTCGTATTTATGACGGTTGCAGTGTCCCGGGTCACTAGATTTCTTTTTCAACCATCTGACCAACAAAGTCAATGAGGGAAGATAAGATTCCCTTAACAACCGCGTCACTAACTTAACGACCGCAGCGATTCACTTCACGACTGGAGCAAGCCAGGTGGTAAAATGGAACCAAAACTCACTTAACTATTGTCTTGCTCAGCGGTGGAACTTTTGAGGTCAGTTGAGGTTGTAAGTCGAGGACTATCTGTAATTAAGTCTGCGGGGATATCATCAGTTCACTAATGCATAGGAAAAAAACGCAAAATTTGATACGGCTTCCAAATAAATAGCAACGGTTTTTTTTTTAAAAAAGAGAGTCTCTACTCATTTAGTAGAGAGCTGTTCAACCTGGGGTCTATGGACCCCTTGAAGTCTGTGGCAAGCTGCAAGCGGGGTCCGCAGACAGGTCAAGAAAATTTTGGGAAAAGGAATGCACCTGAAGTGTTGATTAGCGATTAGTTGAATGTGGGGGAACGGGGCAGCGGCAAGTAGCAATGACGTGTTTTGGGGTCCGCAGCTGGAGAAAGATTGAAAACCCCTGGTTGAATAAGTCTGAAAATTAATAGATTTTTTTCAGAGAGGTTGCTTGATTTTTGCCACCAAGTCAGTGTTGACTTTTAGTGATCGCATAAATAAACATCTGTCGGGACGACTTGCGCTCAGCCTGTTCCTCCAGGGGTGCACCAAGTGACCTCTGCAATTTAGCCCACCCACCTTGCTGATGGATCTCCTCTTCTCTTTCCTTCCACACTTCCTCCCGATTCTAGATTTCCCAAGAGGGCCGGGTCGACACAGACAGGGAGACCTTGACTTACGACCGCAACCCAGGACCGCAATTTCAGTCACGGAGCAAAACAGGGGCCAAGCGAGACACCCACGAGGCTCCTTTGCTCAGCGACCGCCATCTGAGTACTCCCAAGTTGCAGTCGTCCGGCAATCTCTCGGGCCGTTAAGTGGGTGGAGCGAAAGAGCCGGGTTCAGCTCCGTTCTGTGTGCAGAAGGGAACTTCTCTGGGCGGGTTGCCAGAGGAGATTTGGGGACTCTGGGATCCGAGTTCCATTTCTCCACCCCGTCGAAGGACTTCCGCTCCCCCCGCCTTTGGCACGTAGCTCTTTCCACCAGGCGCCAGAGACGAGAGGGAGTCTTCTCTGCAGGCGGCGCCACCTTGCCACCTCTCCTGCTGATTTCCCCAGTGACTTTCTGGGAAAGCCGGCAGAGAAGATGGCATGTGGCAATCACGGAACGGTGGGGTGCTTGGCATCCGGTGGAGCATGCAAACAGGTTGCCAGGCATCCAACCTGCCGTCGCAATCACCGCGCCTGGGGACGGCAATGTTTGATAATGGCCAGAAATGCTTTACTGGCTATAAAGCATGCTTTCCGAGGCCGTCATAATTTTGAACAGTTTCTAAATGACCGACCATAGATCGAAGAATGCAATGTGTTCAAAATATGATCACTTGATCCTGGTTACTTGTGCCTTGAGTGTAAATTCTGGTCTGATTCATTTGTCTTGTTCCTTTGTTCTCTTGGCTATCCATATTACACTCGGGAGATAGCAGTCTATAATAACGGCAGGGAAGCACCTTTTAGTATGCTTGTAGTAAAACTTACACAAGTTCCCCAGTTGTTCTCTCTAGCGCTTCCTCTCTCTGTCTGTCTCTCTCTCTGTTCTCTGTTCCCCCCAAAACATAAATACTTGGCGATTCACCATGAAATTCACCAGTGAATTTTCAGACAACGGTTTGGTCTAGGGGTTAAAGCACCAGGCTACAAAGTGGGAGACCATAAATTCAAGTCCTGTCTTGGGCAGAAAAGATGAATGGGTGACTTTGGACCAATCACCCAGAGGTGGCGAGTTCTAGTCTTGTGGAAGGCATGGAAGTGAGCTGGTGACTTTGGACAGTCACCAGGAGATGGTGAGTTATAGTCCAACCTTAGGCGTGAAAGCTGACTTTGCGCCAATCAGCAGGAGACAGGGAGTTCTAGTCCCGCCTTAGGCATGAAAGCTGGCTGGGTGACTTTGGGCCAATCGCCAGGAAGTGGTGAGTTCTAGTCTTGCGGCAGGCACGAAAATTTGCTGATAACTTTGGACCACTCACCAGGAGACAGGGAGTCCTAGTCCCACCTTAGTTATGGAAGTTAGCTGGATGATCTTGGGCCAATCACTCATATTTAGCTGAGCCCACCTCACAAGGCGACTCTTGTGGGGAAGATAGGAGGAGGAAGGAATGGTGGACATGGTCAGCGCCTTGAATTATTTGTGAAAAAAATAAAGGCAGGACACAAACAAATAAAATCAAAAGGTCTCAAAAGTCATTTACACAGGCTGCCCGGTTCTGTTCCAACCCTCTCGTGCCAACTCTAGCTAATCCCAGGTCTTCATGAGCTCTACCAAACCCATGCCTCTTTTTTAAATAAAAAAACTCACTCCAAAACCTTTCTTATTTAAAACCACCAATGCCAAGAACTGGCCTGGGGTTTTCTGCCTAGAAAAGGAGAGATCGGATGATCTTCCTCAACCATCAAATGTTTTACAAAATCCTGCCCTGGGCGTCTTTTATAACTCTTGCTGAAAATCAGTGAGGCTCGGCAAGGTAAAATATGTTTGCAAAATGCACACGTGCCATTCAAGCAAAGAGCCCACCGAAGGGTTATTCTCTTTGTTTACTCAGCTCTGGCTAATTTATTTTATTCTAATACAGGACACCAGGGTGGGAAGCGTGAGTGTGTATGCGTGTGTGTGTGTGTGTGTTGGGAGACACCTTCCATACTTACTTGAAAGAGAGACAATGGTGATTAGCAATGATGGAAGAAGAAGCTTAGAGCAAACCTGCATTAGCTTGTCTGTGTCTCATATAATTACTTGCACTTTTTTCCCTGCAGATGTTTGTGACTCGCAGGGGAGGCCAGGGATTTATTGCCTTCCGCTATCTAATAAGGCCGGCGGCTGCTCTGCCCAGCGCTGCTTATGGATGCGAGGGCAATCTATCCACGATGGGTAAAAGGTAGCTGTTTAAACGGGTTAGATGCAGGGAGGGAGAGTTTATGTCAGCCCAGCCTTCCGGTGTCAGAAGTGTGTGTGTGTGTGTGTACTGCAGCACCGATGTTCGTTAATGGCTGGCTTTCTGGTTCTCCTGCTTACCCCCAGGTGGTGTTCGTCCACCTTTTGGTTTCATTAATCAGTCGATGAATCCGAACAGAGCCGGAAGGGACCTTGGAGGTCTTCTAGTCCAACCCCCAGCTCAAGCAGGAGATCAAATGTCTCTTCTTAAAAACCTCCAGGAATGGATCACTCACATGCTTGTTCCACTGGTTAATTGTCCTCACGGTGAGGAAGTTTCTCCTTCGTTCCAGGTCGCTTCGCTCCTTGGTGAGTTTCCATCCGTTGCTCCTTGTCCTGCCTTCAGGGGCTTTAGAGGATAGGTGGACCCCTTTGCTCTTCTTTGGGGCAGACCCTCAAACACTGGAATGCTGCTGCCATGTCACTCCAAGTCCTTCTTTTCCCTAGACTGGCCAAACTCCATTCCTACAAGCGTTCTTTATATATTTCTCTCTCCAGGCCTTTAGTTATCCTAGTTGCTCTTCTCTGCCCCTTTTTTCCAAAGTCTCAACATCTTTCTTTATTTTGTTTTGTAACGCCATGACCCAAACTGGATGCAGTATTCCAGATGTGGCCTTACTAAGCATTTATAAAGCGGTGCTAATGCTTCAATGCCTTTGAGTTCGGGTGCTGGAGGAGACCCTGGAAAGAGTCCCTCGGGCTGCAAGGCGGTCGGATCAGTCGGTCCTGGAAGAGATCCGCCCTGACTGTCCCTCAGAAGGACAAACAATGAAGTTGAGACTCAGATATTTTGGCCCCTTAACGAGAAGAGGAAAAGGCGGTGATGCTGGGGAAGACGGGAGGCCGAAGGAGGAGAAGGGGACGGCGGAGGAGGAGATGGTTGGATGGGGTCACCGATGCAGCAGGCATGAGGTTGGGCAGGCTGCGGGGGGCTGCGGGGGGCGGAGAGGTCTGGAGGGCTGTGCTCCAGGGGGTGGCAATGAGTCGGACACGACTTGGCGACTGAACAACAACTAACGCTCTGCTTCTATGCTTCTGTGTATGCAACCCAGGATCGTATTAGCTTTTCGGGGCTGCTGCTGCCGCACACGGCTGGCTCCTGTTCACGGGACCGTCCACTAGGACTCCGAGGTCCCTCTCACAGGGACGGTTTTTGAGCCAGGCTTCGCCTCATCCATCCTTGTGCCTTTGGTTTTTCCCGCCTAGGTGTAAAACCTTGCTTTTCTCCATGTTAGATTTCGCGGTGTTGGAGAGGGGCCGCCGTTCACGTCTTGCCGAGGACGTTTCGGATCCTGAGCTTGCCTCCTGGGGCGTGGGCTATTCCTGCCAGCTTGGTGCCATCTGGAAATTTGATGAGTTCCCCTTCTATCCCCTCACCTCAGTCATTTATGAAGATACAGAAGAGAACGGGGCTTAAGACGGAAGCTGCCGACTTCCCTCCGTGCAGATGTAGCGCCATTAAAGCCTACTCGCCGAGTAGGGATTGTCAGCCAGGTACAAATCCATCTGGTGGTAAATGCTTAAAACGCTGCCAAATCTATAAATTGCAGAACCCGAAAGGGGATTTTCCTGCCCAGAAAAGGCCAGTACGAGTCATTACAGATAGCCCGACAGCTCGTTTAGTGACTGCTCGAAGTTACAACAGCACTGTAAAAAGTGACTGAGGGCCATTTTCCATACTTACGACCGTTGCAGCATCCCCAGGGTTATGTAATCAAAATTCAGACGCTTGCCAAGTAGGCCATACTTATGACGGTTGCAGCGTCCTGGGGGTCAAGTGATCCCCTCTTGGGAGATTCTGATAAGCAAAGTCATTGAGGGAGCCAGATTCACTTAACAACCGTCATACTAAATTATGATTATGATCATGATTTATCACTCGTAGCTTATATGTACATTGAGAGCTTATGGACCAGAGACAAATTCCTTGTGTGAGTCCAATCACACTTGGCCAATAAAGGATTCTATTCTATTCTATTCTATTCTATTCTATTCTATTCTATTCTATTACTAGTTCTGTTCTTATTGTATTATATTGTATTGTATTGTATTCTAATTTTATTGTATCCCATCTCATCTCATATATTCTAGTCTATTCCTATTTCTATTCCTATTCCTTGTTCTCTATTCTAATTCTATTCTATTCTATTCTATTCTAATTCTATTCTACACCATACCATATATTCTATTCTATTCCTATTCCTTGTCCTCTGTTTCTGCTTCTATTCTATTCTACTCTATTCCTTGTTCTCTGTTCTAATTCTATTCTATTCTATTCTATTAACAACTGCAGTGATTTGCTTAACAACTGGTAAAATGGGGCAATGCTCACTTAATAACTGTCTCGCTTAGGAATAGAAATTTTGGGCTCAATTATAGACATAAACCGAGGACTATCTGTACCCAAAAGGCACTCCTGGCAACATTCTGGCTGTAAGCTGAGGACTAGGTGTAGTGAAAACTCAAACCTCGAGCCCAGCTATTTTACACCCAAACCCCAGCAGCAAAGGGAACCTTGAAAACGAAACCAGACGGGTGAACCAAGTCAGCTTTAATCATTATTTTCCCTAGGCTGCCAGGATGAGGAATATTTTAGCAACAAGAGCAGAGCACTCTTGCACTCGAGATTTTAAAAACAGCCCACCTCCCAGCTTGCCTTGATTGCTGGGGCTTGTATCTCCCACACACTCAATCACATTTGAATCCGCCATTTGTATAAAAATTACCCTCTCGAACTAACCTGGTGAGAATCATTGTGCACGGCCCCACCAAAGGCACAATGAAAACAATCACTCAGATTGGAAGGGTCGTAAGGTGGGCGCTGCCGCCATGCAAATAAAAAAATAAAAAAATCCCCGTGTTTCTTTTCTTTTTCTAAACATTTCGCTCACAACGCTAATCTGTCATCCTGTGCCAAGAGCTGACACTTGGCAGGTGGTTAAGTACTCGATATTGCTATATGGGAAAAAAATAAAATAATTTTTTTAAAAAAAACAACCTTATAATGCTGGTAATCAACATAAAGAGCAACATAATCAGAGGCTTCCTATCTGCATAATTATAATGGGGGGGAGAGGGGAAAATAGTCACTAAGTGGGTATTCCTTGATGAGAACCGAGATTTGGAATCAGCCAACAGCACCTCGCGCGCCCACACACAAACACACAAACACATTGTGCAGACGGGAATGAACACCTGCAAAATGTTACTGTAACATCGGAAGGACACACAAGCTGCAAAAGGGAAAGTTCCGTCTAGCGGTGAAGGCACCAGGCTAGAAATTAGGCGACGGTGAGTTCTAGCTCCAGGTTAGGCATGAAAGTCAGCGGGCTGAATTTTATCCAATTACCGGGAGACAGTGAATTCTAGTCCCATTTTAGGCATGAAAGTCAGCTGGGAATTTAATTTCTTTTTAAACTGTTTTTAATTTGTATGGTATTGTATTTGTATTTGTATTTTTAATGTTGCCTGTAAGCCGCCCTGAGTCCCCTCGGGGAGAAGGGCGGGATATAAATATTAATAAACTTAAAAAAACTTAAACTGGGTGAATGTGGTCCAATTACCGGGAGACAGTGAGTTCTAGTCCCACTTTAGGCATGAAAGCCAGCTGGGTGAGATTAGTCGAATCAGCAGGAGACAGTGATTTCTAGTGCCAGCTTAGGTATGAAAGCCAGTTGGGTGACTTTGGACCAATCACCAGGACGTGGTAAGTTCTAATCTTACCGTAGGAACAAAAACTCGCTGTTGACTTTGGACCAATCACCAGGAGGCGGTGAGTTCTAGCTCCGCCTTAGGCACGAAAACTGGGTGACCTTGGTTGGGCTCGTCACTCTCTCTCTCTCTCTCTCTCAGCCTAACCCCTCTGACAAGGTTGCTGTTATTGAGGGGAAAATAGAAGAGAGGAGCATTAAGTATATTCATTACTTTGAATTATTTATAAAAATAATAAAGGAGGGTTATTTTTGAAAAATACCTTTTCTGTTACAGAAGATTTACATAAGGTCTCGGCTCCATTACTATGATTTATTTTCAATAAAAGAAGGAGCAAAATTATCACTCTCATAATTATCTACTACTTTGCATTCCTCCTTGGCATGATATCATCACGGACCAAACCAGAAACCCCATGAGAATTGCACACACATACACACCAACGTCTCCAAAACAACGTTTCTGGGACCAAAACCATCTGGGTGAAGGTAATCTTTGAATCAAACGCTTCCCCGTTTTTTCTCTCTCTGCTCTCAGAAGGAATTTAAAAAGCAGATTAAATGCTGCTGTTCGAACTAAATTGAGCATCACTTCTGTGGCAAATGAATTGACAAATTGGAATAAAAGCACCTGAAGTGTGTTCTTTTGTCTCTCCTGCTGAAAGTGGCTGAGGCTCAAACCTAAATCCGTTCAGACTGAGCTGCAGAGACCGGGTGAAAGTTACAAGTCCCATCGTTTTACAGCTAGTCCTCGACTTACGACCGCAATTGAGTCCAACATTTTTGCTGCTAAGCGAGACAGCTTGCAACCTTTCTTGCCACAGTGGTTAAGTGAATCCCCGCAGTTGTTAAGTTAGCAACATGGCTGTTAAGTGAATATGGCTTTCCCCACTGCTGGTCGAAAGGCTGCAAAAGAGGATCCCGTGACCCCAGGAGACTGCAGCTGTCATAAATACGAGCCAGTCGCCAAACGTCTGAATTTTGATCACGTGGGATGCTGCAACGTGTGAAAATTGGTCGTGAGTAACTTTTCTGAGGGGCACTGTAACTTTTAACAGTCACTAAACCAACGGTTGTTAAGTCAAACATCACGTACGCAATAAAATCTGTAATGAAAGGAAGAGGAGGAAAAATAGGAGCAGGAAGTAAATTCTCATTGTTGTAGTGTCATCCTCTGAACTTCACGTTTGGTGCCAACTGTCACGGTGTTCTATAATTGCCAGATGACCTGTACATTCTGTGCTATGTATTTCTACAGTATAGCTCTATGTTTCCCTATATTTCTAATTGCTGCTGCTTACGTCAGCAATGTATCCATGACAATATTTGATAAGGGACCTTGTGACCTCAGATACTTCTGCGCAAGACCCACATACTTCTTCCTTTTTTCTCTTTGAACTCCTGTCAGATAGCATGCAGGAGTGAACTATCTGCCAAGATGTACTCTATTGCTTAGACTAGGGATTTTCTTTTTTCTTTTATTTTATTTTAAATAAAAGTGTTTTGATTAGAACTACGCTCTTGGTTTTATTCTATGAGTATGCTGAGCAGAGACAAGGGCTATAATTCATCGATCAACCTCACAAAGGGATTTATGGATTTTAATCCACTCCCCAACAGTCCCTTTAAAGCTTGTGGACTTCTACTCCCAGAATTCCTCAGCCAGCATGGCTGGCTGGGGAATTCTGGGAGTTGAAGTCCACAAGCCTTAAAGGGACCAAGGTTGGAGACCTGCTATAGAAGCACCTTAGCACTCCTGAAGGCATCTGCATCTTTTTCAAGAAATCACACACCTGTCACACAATATAAGTGACAGCTGCTTTAAGGAGTTGCAGTCAAGGGCAATGTTCCTCTCCCCTATGCATTCTCAAGCATTTTTTTTTTAAATTGAATTTGAAGAGCTGCACAGCCCTATAAAAGCTGGACAAAAGAGGATGGCATGAAGCTGTTGAGATTGTTCTTAAAACCGACAGCAATGCCGACAACACCAGCTAATCAACCCTGTCAGTTCGAAAAGTCATTTGCCTGTTGAAATGTGTAGGAACTTTAAATATAATACACCCTTAATTTCCCCATTTCCAAGAGATAATTGTATTTTCAGTACTTTCTGTCCTTAGTCACCACTAACAGGCAGTTCTATGGACAACTTTCACCTGCATGCGCATTTGCTTGTTGGGAGATCTTGGTGTGTGTTTTAATTCACTGGGCTTCTGAAACAAGGAGTTAAAGTAATATGTACAGGGAATAGATGAATCTTCTCTATTAGGTCCACTTATTCCAGACAGGCACAGGAGTTGAACATTTGTAGAATACAGAGAAATCACAGAGGTGTTGTCGATAATACAGAGAATCATAATCTAGATTCTACAAATGCACTTTGGATGGCTTCAAGAGAAGTCAATGCCTGTAACAGTTTTGAAGGTAGTTACACATTTTCAGTGGTGCTAGTGAAACCAGAAGTGGCACAGTATTTGGAATCATGTTTATAGTCTGTACCAGTATATATATAGCTAATCAAAGACCAGATAAAATTATATGGCAAAGAGGAAAGGGGCAGAATCTTTTATGCAAATACTTTCAGTTGCCTCTCATGGCCAAATAAAAATGACATATGAACTACCTGACCATAATGTGGTGCAGCACAGCTTTACTGCTTGTTTAATTTCTATTAAATCACTGTGGCTTTCAGTTTTGAGTTTTCCCAACCAATGTCTATTATTTTACTTTTACTAACACCTATGACAGTTGGAGAGTCAAACATTTTATATTTAATAAGCTATACTGACTGACAAAAAGATTTCTCAGAACCAAAAGCCTCTTTTAAAGCAAGTCAGCATGCACATCTGCTAGCCACCATTGTTACATTAGAAATACTATATTTTGATTCATTTTCATTCAAAATTGAGCTTATGTGCATGCCATAATTTCCTAAGTTTATAAATTCAATATTCTGAACTTTTGATCTTTGTTTTAAAGCAAAATTTTAAACCTTTTGGAAGCAACTGGCTCCCCTCCCAATATTAATAATAAAAAAGTCTTTGATCATCTCTCCTGTAAACACCAGAGGCAAAGGAAAGCTATAGAAGATTTCCATTCAGGCCCCTTAATGGTCTGTTTAAACTGTTTCAATGGTTGCTCTCTGGAGCACATTGTGTTCTGTCTTTACTAGGTCCAGTCATAAATAGTTTCTGATCAGTGTCTAAAATAATGAAGAGGTATCCTTCCTTTCAACTTCAAAAAATACCATAGTGAACTGGACTTGCTGCCCTCGTGCCTTCTGCTACGTTAATCAGGCTTTGGGACAAATGGTAACAATTAAGTGGTCCAGCAAATACTTTGTACACAAATATATCTCGGAGTTGTACATCTGAGAGGGGCTGATAGAGACCCACCCAACAAGCACTAATCTAAACAGACCTGTACTCTGATTCATAATGAGGCAGCTTCCTATGCTTATGAAGGCTTCTGTACCTGACAAATGTAAGAGAACCTGAACCTTATCTTGAGAAGGATATTTGTCTCCATCTCGAGGCACAGAAAAGGGATGAAGTGACATCAAATATGGCAGTTTCTTTCCCATGGCATATAACAGACCTTTAGTCTACAGTTTGGGGATCAATATCTTTTAACCTATGGCTCAGAGAAACAATATGCTTTGTTTCGACTATTAAGGTTGCACAATTGAGCTTTTTGGAATCAGTTACCCTTGGCTCAAGGTATTTTTTTTAAAGTATACTACAAGTAGCCCTCATAAACATAGTAAGTAAATGCAGCTACTTTCTCACATGAGGCTGAGGCTGCACTTGGGAGGAGAAGGTTCCAGAAATTCTGCTGTTAAAACTTATAAAAGAAAAAAAAACTTATTCCATCTCATTTGGAATTTTTACCTTCAGAATCAATTTGAATACTGTGCTGCTATTGACCCCAAACCCACGCACTGAGTCAGTAGTCCTTGTACATTCCACATTATGGTTATTAGCTCATCCCTCCAGATAATTTTAAAAATAAATGCAGCAATAACTAAATCCAGAATGTTTGTTTTTAAAAAAACCTACGCACACCCAAACTGGATTTAAACAACAGTAAAATACCGTAATGCAGATCAAAACAGTGCCAGGAATCATGCAGTAGAACCCTGTTCTAACAACTTGGGGCAATATTGCACAGGTGTAATAGGAACTGCTTTCACCCACATGCAAAAAGTTATTGCTACATTGCCCCCTCCCTC
>JANHFO010004918.1:197104-209958 GCA_032468095.1 Pareas carinatus
GTTATTAGGTGCAAGTTGCCTGGTCCCGGTCCCCCCCCCCCCCCCGTTGGCTGATGCAAGCACACTTTTCATTGGATTACATTACTGTGTGTATAGAGACTTGATATTCTTTTACATGAAGTTTCTACTGTTGCCAGACCTTTTGTAGTGATGAAATTAATTCTTATCTTCAAACTTTACAATTATAGCAATAAAATTATTGGCAGAAGTACTGTATTCCTGTAAGTTTTATGTACTCAAAACTTACCATAAATATAGTCCTATAAATGTCTTTTATGGAAAAGCAGCCTTTTTCTTTCTATCTAGGTAGACGTCAATGTCATTGATGGTAGGACTTAGAAAAGGTTAAGAAGCATTAAAATAGTAAATGAATATAATATAAAATTGTAAATCAAGTGTCATTTATGGATCCTTGGAGCAAAATAGTTTTTTTAATGTCAAAAAACTCATAGTATTCTCATTGTATTTCCATTGTATACTCATGAGATTTCATGATTTGATGAGTTTATGGGCATTAAAAAAATTATTTTAATTAAGTACTGTGAACCAATTAGTGTGAGATCACACAATGATACCTGTTCCTACAAGCTTTCTCCCACCCTCCCATTCTAGATCACTACTAAGAGTTAGCAGTAATTTTAAATATGACTTTAGTAGGGTTGTGACAGTCTACACAAGTAAACTTTTTCATCGATTGTATGGCTACCTATTAAAATTCATCTAAGCAACAATCCAGTCATCACCTGTGATTGTAGGTGTAACATCCATTACCATATGGCTCTCCAATGGCACCGTATCTGTCCTTTTCTGACTAGTTGTCACATTAGCATGACTCTCCAAGATATTTTGGAGAAGGGGAAAATAAAATGTCAGAGGTAAGTTGGTTATAGGCTTTACCATGTCAATTACAGAGAAGAAAGTGGATGAATTGAGCACTCTGGGAATTGAAGTAAAACACAGCTGTTTCTTCAGGGTTGTTGTAGACTCAATGTCAAAGAACTCTGTGTTGTATTTTTCTAAATCCCCTCTGATGAAACTGACACAAGGCTGGTCACTGAATCTGCTTTGGAGCAATAAATGGATATGCCTTGACATATACGGACAGATTTCAAAGCAAAGACCAACACTAATGGCCAATTAGAAGCGTTCCCTTTGGACATAGGTTTGCCCATACGATCATATCAAATGAAACTTTAGAAGGTATAGATTCCTCCAAGAGACTCTCTGTCTTCTAACAAGTGAAGGGTTGACAGTCTAAGACATGTTATGATTCTGTTCATAAAAGAAAATGTCACAGGCTCAGCAACTGATCTGAATAAGGTAACAGTCTTTTCAAACTCAGACAAAGTTTGGAAATTATTTCCATATATAATCATTTATGTTTGTGTGCTTATGTTTCTACGCCACAGCTTAGGAGCAGGTAAACAATTACTACCATCTTTCTATTGTAAAGGTCAAAGTCAACAAATGACTTTGCAAACCATCTTTCTGAAAACTCTGGGCTATTGAATATGATGATAAGTCTTATTTCTGAATAACCATGCATAGAATATATCTTAATACACTTGGAAAAGTGATAGACACTAAAGCGATTGTGATTGGGTTAAGGAATAGTTTAAGTAAAAGAGGAGAAATGGGCAGAAACCTAATGCAAACTTTTTAGTGTGTTAAACAAGGAAAAATTTAAATTCCATCATAGATAACAACTATTTTAGATAGACAGCATTCATAATACTGCAGTTTCCTTGCCTATTCAAATGTCAGAAAATGTCTGAATTTGAATATACTTCTTTTAATATCTTCTAAAAAGGCGTTAGAACTTACGCTATGGAGACTCCCTCCTCAATAGAAAAAAAGGGTTGTTCTTTTAAAAGAAAAAAACACAGAACTTTTGGAATACAGAGATAGAAATTTCTGGCCTGAACTGGGAAAACAAGTGGAGTGTACTATCTCCTAGGAACTCCTGGTAAATAGTTGGAACTGTTAGAACAGATGACAGAGGAGACTGGAGGCATCAGGGTGCACTAAAACCACATTTATTTAACAGTAAAACCAACAGCTAACTCCAGCAGCCGGCAAATCCTGGCTGATGTCTTTTTATACTTGGAGCGGCCAGGCGCGCCTTAGCCAATCATATTTTAACCGGTAATTACTTTGTTTCCAGGCTAGCCCATGCAGACTGAGGGATCTTTTCAGGCCAGCTCCAGGAAGTCTGGTAAGTATAAGTATATAACATCCCTACCCTGTAGATGGTTTTGCCTAGCTACAGACGTAGTCATCCAAGTAGGTGGGGCATTTGCAGGTCCTGTTAGGCAGTTCATTCAGTGCTGGAGATGCGGTGGAGGAGGTTGTGCCCGTCTGAGCCTCCAAAGCCGCTGCTGGTGGCTTCAGTCAGACTTCGGGTGTGTGTTGTGCCCCGGCCCCCGGCCCAGCTCGTTTGCACCGAGGATGACTCGGGCGCTTCAGAGGATGAGGGGGAAGCAGGTCAGGCGCCCAGCCCCGCAACGGTGCTGCCTTCGGTAATTCCAATGGTTCCCGATACGTCACGCGCATGCGCAGAAACGGCCAAGGTGACACGCGCTAAATTGCCGGCTCCCGATACATCACGCACAGGCGCAGATGGCCCTGAGTCGTTACCTTCGGACTTGCCAGCTCCTGATATGTCAGACGCAGGCACAGAAGATCCAGCAACAGCACGCGCCGAGGCTGAAGGGAAAACAGCTGAGGATTCCCTCGTAATAGGAGGCGCCTGCACAGGCAGGTAGCGCGGGAACGGGACGGCCTGAAGATTGGTTACAGATAGGGGTGGGGGCGGTGGCCACCGCCTGCGGCAGGACTTTGAAAAACAGCTGACTCCTCAGTAGCCAGCTTCCGCAATAGCGCTTTTGATTCACGCCCGGGACTTCCACGCATCGCTTCGGACTTTGACTTTGGCTCTCGGACTTGCCTTCAGTTTTCGGACTTTGACTTCGTCTCTCGGACTTGCCTTCAGTTTTCAGACTTTGACTTCGGCTTTTGGACTCGCTCTGAGTTCTCGGTCTTTGACTTCAGCTTAGGACTCCGGAGCCCAGCTTTCTGGTTTGACTTCAGCTTTCGGACTTTGCCTTCGATTTGCGGCTTCCTGCTCCTGACTCGGAACCTTGGACTTTGATTCTCGGACTTCGCGGCAGGCTCCAGCCTACAGGTCTCAGACCTTTCCCCCCCTCCGCTCTGAGTCTCTCGGCTGTAGGAGACGCTCCCTGCAGCAGCACTCACCTAAGGGGAGAGGCTCAGCCCCGCCACTTCTTTGCTCCCTGGTGTGTCTGTGGCTTGCTCCCAAAGCCCAGCATATATGAGAAAAACAGTATAAGTAGGAACGTACTATATAAACATGTTGATATAGATAGGTATAAGCATATGCATAATAATAAATGAGTACGAATAAATGGGGACAGTAGGACAGGGATAGTAGGCATGCTAGTGTGCTTATGCACGCTCTCTTATAGATCTCTTAGGTATGGAGTAAGGTCTACGGTAGCTAGCCTAAGGTTATTGTTAATAATCTTAAATTATATTAAATAACTTAATATAAGTCATTGGAATGAGTTTTAGTTTCTTTTGTCACTCTGTATTAGAATTCTTAGCCTTATTTCTCTGCTGAAGAACGGTATTCTGTGCAATTTTAGAATGAGTTCAAGACTTTTTATTAATTTATTGGGAACTTATATACAACTTGGAAGCCATTTTCCTTCCAAGATCACTAATTATAGCAGGTGAGCACCCTCTTGTGAAATGCTGAGAGCATTGTATGCATTTTTGGAAATAAAGTTTCATATCGTTTGAGCTATTTTTTTAAAAAAAAGTTTGGTTTTGTTTATCTCTTGTGAGATTGATTATTTTAAAAGTGTGGAGGAATGCCTGAAACAATTTGTTATATGCTTTTATACTATAAGCACAAGAGATTAAATTATAGATGTTATTTTATTTTTTCTCATTTTTATGTTTTACTAGATAACCTGTGACCTGTTGGACCATTGTTTCAGAGATATTGCCTTACCTAAACAGAGAAACAGAGTCACCATGGCTAGGCAAAGAAGCGGTGTGAACAGGAACAACTTCCAACTTTTTCCTGGCTTCCCCATTGCGTTTCCTTGTGGAAAACTGTCAGGGAGAATTGGAAACCAACCTTCTTCCCTCGCTCCCTCCCTCCTTGAGGTCCTGCTAGATGGGTGAGGGAATGACAGGGTGCATGGGTGCAGCATGGGTTGGAAAAGGTGCAGAAAGGTGCTCAAGAAGTGCAATGTGGGTTGGAGAGGGTGTGCATAGTTAAAATTCAGATGAAGAAGGCTGTGCACATTTGTTGTGCTAGCCAGGAAGGTGTGTGTGCGTGTGTGTGTGATGTGAGTGAGTGTATGTTTGAAATATGCTGTATGAGTTGGGAAGAGCATGTAGGAATGCATGAGTGGCTGGTATGGAGTGAACCCAGAGGGGCTGGGGATGTTTCATTGCCTTGTGGGAAGTTATCAAGAAGCTTTGGAAATGACTATCATGTGACCATGTCTGCGTAGTGGCACTGAAACAGCAGCAACATGATGGTGCTGAAGCAGCCACAACTTTTCCAAATTTCATTCCCATAGAAGTAATGAGTCCTGACATTTTGGAAACTCATTTGGGGTACTGCACCCTGATTCAATAATTGTTTGCCCTATAATGCATTACTTTGCCCATAAACAAACAGTGCATATAGATTTGTTGGGAAAGCAGTGCAAGTCAGGGAAAACTCTTACAAACATAGAGATTAAAGAAAGGTAAGTGAGACACATTTAAAAAAATAGGCAGTAGCAACAATAACTACTGAAGAGCTATACCAGAATAAGAGGTGGGGCCAGAATGTTAGAGTCAGGAGACATACGGGGTGAGCACTTTTGAATCCTTCCATCTTTTACACGATGAGCCCGATAATGTTGCTGTGAGGTTTAAATGCAATAATTGGATTAAGCCAACTGATAATTTACAAAATAGTAACAAACGATGTCATTTCCAAGGTCTTTTAATTAGGCAAGGCAAATAAACCAGGAAAGAAATGGGCTGTAATAGAGTTATTGATGTGCCCTGAACCCCAGTCTCATTCGTCCTCTACTGAATTTTGTACTGCTTGAACTTGCTTGATTAAAAGACTGTGGAAATACAGAAGCTTGATATTAATTAATTAAGTCATGATACAGCAAAGAAGTTGTTTTTTATAGATATGACCAAAGAGACGGAAAAAAGGTAATCTGAGCTGCATAAATCTAGATGGTCATTAGGTGGCAGCCTTTATTTTTCTCTCACCAAATTTTGTGCATTTATTTGCTGCCATAATTTGCTTGGATGTTTGCAAACTGAATACGGTATGCCTATTATCTTTCATCTCATTCCTTCAAAAGTAGGAGTGAGAAGGGAAGCAAGAAGACAAGGAGAACGATAACAGAGGGATCCATTTCCAGCACATACAACTACGGTTGAAGCAGTGACTAATTCAAGCAACATGTAGAAGAGGAGATGGTAGTGAAGGTAGTGCCGGCTTCCTCCCTTCCTTTCACACGTGACAGCTCCTGTGCCTGGGTTGCAAAATCCAGATGACCTTCAGAGATGGCAGTGAGGAGATAAGAAAATTCTTAACTCTTGCAGCTCTCTTACTGCTCATATAGCGTTCCCCCCCCCAGGCCAGATATAGTAGCCCTATCCTATACTTTTACTGAGTTTAGCACGCTCATTTTATACACAGTCTGAATTGCTAGCTGTACCTAAACCTAAAACAGTTTTAGTCTTGAAATAAAAAGAGAACAGGGTAAAATATTAGTAGAAAACGCTGTTTCCCTTCAAGGATAGACCTCATTTCCCTCCTGAGTCATGCAGAAATTCTGTGTCACAAGTTGGGTCACTTGGGTTAAAGTTTGAAAAAGAACTTTCAAAAGGAGAAGATACTTCCTACTATTTTGCAAAGTTAAAATCATGACCCATGGAGTGATGCACTTAACATGCTTCAATTAAAACAATTTCGCTTTGGAAAACTACAGGACAGAGCTTTTCAGAAAGGCTGAAGTGAAAAATATAAAAGGATGATCTCGATAATGGTCTCTGCTTAAAAAAAAATGGATGCCAATGATTTGTCATTCTCTAATGGCTGAACGGGGAACTTCCAGAAGTGAGGCAAAAAAGTAAAGAAGTGGTTGTGACTATGCAATTGAAGCATTGTCTCCTTTTATATATGCTGCAGGGACTCAGTTGTGTAGTCACAGCAACTATCTTGACTTTATTTGACACTTCCCTGTGGAAAATTTGATTCCAGCAGATGATTCTGGGAGACTCCTAGATTTTATGGACATCTTATGGCAAGATGTCTCTGGAAAACATTTGACATCTTATGGTGGAAAACGAGAGGGCTTATTTAATGGATGGTTCCCATGAGACTCCAATTTCTGTGGTTTGGAAAAGGTTGGGATGAAGTTTTTCTGAGGGCTACCTTCTTTTGAAGTCTCTCTCCCTCTCTCCCCCTCCTCCCCCTTCCCCCCATCTTCTTCAAAGAGGGGCTCTGGCTGTTGTACATTATATTATGTACAGAAGCAGTACTCAAGGGCTAGAAATTAAGATTAGGCTAGCCAGTTATTTTCTGTCATTCCTCCTCTCTGACAACCTCTTCCCTTTTTCCTTCTCTTCTTCCTTCCTTGGCATCAGATGTAGAGTCCTACCTATGACTTCAGATCCTTGAGGGCTGATGACTTCACTGGCAGTTGTCAGTATACTGTTCTGCTTTCTTGGAATTATCATAGACCTGGCTTGGTGTCATTAGCCCTGGTGGTCCTTCCCTCCCCCTCTGCCCTACTCCCTGACCCTTGGCATCTCTCTAAGCTATAAAGGACAATTGGAGGGGAGGATCATAAGCACAGGTGGAATTCCCCTATAGAGGGGGGCATGTCTGGCTTCCACTTTAGAAGCATTCTTCTGAATACTTTTGAATTTTCTTTTCAAAGTGATGGTTGCACTCAAGAAAGTAGAAAGTAGAAAGTAGGCAATCGGTGTGATTTTTTTAAGACTGCACTTTATCCTAGTGTGTTGTGCAAACCAGTCAGTCTATGCGCTTTACTTCATGTTACAGAATACCATGCAAGTCCAGAAAATAAGGGTAGTTTCATATATCCAGAGTCCAGCTAACTGTGAGGGGGTGGTACACTATACAAAGCCAGTCAAAATGTAAACAGAAGTTAGAGAGGGACTGATTCAGCTCATGACTCCAGTAGGAGGGGATTTTAAGACTTTGCCTCTTGCTATGGTTCTGATCTGGACTGAGGTCACAGTTTCTATTTACACTTTAGAAGTATTTGCTTTTATATTGAGTGTATAAGGAGGAGGAGGATGAATTTAAAATGACTACCTACTCATGATTTTAATTGTTTTATCATTTGTGTTCTTTTAATTTGTTTTGGCCTATTTGTTATGAGAGTGAAGATAATCACTATGGTCTGTTAACCATAATTCATAATTAGTGTCCTATGTGAATTTATCCATAGTGGCTTAATCAACAATCTTAGGTTAATTATTAAATTGAACAACTATACATTCCAGTAAACTCTTCAATTAGCCTATGGTTTTGTTTTAACCATGGCTTGCTGAAAAAGCTGTAGTAGTTGGATTCCTAAAGTGTTCATAGTTTAAAAGTCATAACAACTAGGTTTATACAAAAACAAGTAGGTAACAGTGCTTAGAATACTGTGTGAATGTAGCACAGGTAGTCCTTGGTTAATGACCAATTGTTCAGCCACTATTTGAAGTTACAACAGTGCTGAATGAGGAGACTGATTTGGCTGGTCGGTGAGGTTGTCAATGGAGTGTCTCCACAGTCATGTTTGCAATTTGGGTGCTTGACAACTGGGTAGTACTTAGTTGTAGCATCCTGCAGTCACGTAATTGCCATATACAACTTTTACTGCCATCTTCTGACAAGCAAAGTTAACGGGGAAGCCAGATTCGCAAATGGTGATCATATTACTGTGGGATACAGCAATATGTTTAACAACCAGAACTGGAATTGTCAGAACTTGTTGTTGCTCAGTGTAGTGTTGAATGTCAAACTTTATAGTGGACCTGCTTAGCAATAGAGTTCCTGGTCTCAATTAATGAGAATAGAATAGAATAGAATAGAATAGAATAGAATAGAATAGAATTCTTTATTGGCCAAGTGTGATGGGACACACAAGAAATTTGTCTCCGATGCATATGCTCTCAATGTACATATAAGCTACAAGTAATAAATTATGATCATAATCATAAAATATATTTATCATGTCATCATGTCATAAAATACATTCATCATGTCATAAAATACGTTCATTATGTCATAAGATACATTCTTGTGATAGGCATAGCACTTCCATTGGGTTGCGGTCAGAGAGGCGGGTGTTGTCAGAAATGTTCTCAAGCGCATGTGGAGAAGGGGAGGGTTCGCCACCACTGTTCTATACCATTGCCTAAGTTGAAGTCCACAAGCTTTAAAGGGACCAAGCTTGGAGACCTCTGCTCTAGAAAATATTGTTTATTTATTTGCTTGTTTTTTGTTTGTTATTTTTATGCCACCCATCTCCCCTGTAAGGTGACTATGTTATCAGAGGAGTCAATTTTATATGGATACAAGTGCAATTTATTGATTTGTAATGAAACTTACACAACTCAAGTCAGATTTGTTATTCTACATATAAAGCAAATATCCATACAGATAAAAATATATACATGAAGCAAAGTACAGTACATATTTTTTTTCAAGAATAATATAATTTTAGAACTCCTGGATTTAAAGTGAGACTAAATGGATGCCCTCCAAATGTGGGTTAAATCCTTTAATGTTTGTTCAAATGAAGTACAACTTCATCTTTTGAATAAACATCAACGTCTTTGGACAATTGTACTTTCCATAGTGGAACAATTATCTTCCTCCTCTCCTAATCTGCTCATTAGCTGATTCCTTGCCCATCATCCCATCCCTATCCCCTCCCTACTTCTTCCCCTTCCGTATTGTTTTCCCATGTTCTCTTTTTCATCTTTTTACTGCTTGTTTTATCTATTTTTGCATCTGTAGGTAGATGAAAGCAGAAAATAGGACTGTTAGTCAGTTTTCAATCTAATAGTCGCTGATATGCCACAATTTTCAATTTTTGTTCTGCCTATTGTTAACTTTTTTTAAATTGTACATTATTTCTTTTATTTTTAATGGTGATAGAACATTTAATTGAATCGCTTTTTTAAAAAACCATCTGCAATAATCCAAAACCTTTTTCTACATACACTCATATTCCTTATGAGTGTCTTGATCATTTCAATTTGTTTCCATAAGGACCATTATGTTATTTTTAAAAATTCAGAATGCTGTTGAATCCAGATGGATTTAGCAACTTGGAAATATACTTCAAAAAACCATTTTCTTGGGTTGCATGGCAAAGTTCAACTCAATAGGAAGGAGTATTATATATATTTGCCCTCTTCAGTTACTTATGAAAGTAATAAAAGTAATACAAGTGAGATTTAAAAATCTAATAAAAATTTAAAGGCCTAATTCCCACTAGATGAGTGCATACAAAGGAATGAGTGAGTTCATAGCCACAACATTTGAATGGCATCTTGATTTTAGCCTGTATTTATATATAACAAGTTGCTAATTTAACTGTAAATACAGAAAAATTCAATATTTTGTTCACAGTACAAAATAAAGATGAATAGATTCATATAAATGTTCTCATGCCCACAGATGCACATACACATTGACATACATACCTGCACGCATATATTAATTTTAAAAAAGTTTTCAAAATGTATGCTGGGTCTTTCCCTGTAGGTCTCTTAGCCCTCATCTGCGACATTCTAACAGAAATGCTAGGAAATCAACAAGCTCTTTGACGTCTGTAGGTAAGAAGCATATGTTATTGCCTTATTTTTTTCTTCAAATTACCTATACCCAGAAACTGGCAGAATTTCAAGTATCATTTCATTTGCTTCTATAAGACTGAATCTGTTCCAAAAAATATTTTATGGCTCCTTATATTGTATGCAGTACAAAAGCTTTTGACCTTATTTTGTATGTGGTATAGTCAGAGAACATAAGACAGTGAAGAAAATAGAAGGAAATATATAGCTTTGGTGTCTTTGGGGCTTCATAAGGCAGCCTTACAATGCAGAATGCATTGATTGGACAACAATTTGTCTCCAAGGTCCCATCCAATTCTTGTTATTCTGTCTATAAGAGAAGATTCAGGGTCTGTAAATGTCAAAGAACAAAGAAATATATCACTATTTAATCTTGTAGATGCCAAATACCTCTTAACTTCTGTCAATTTTATGTGGTATTGTAGCCAATCTGGCTTCATAAAAAACAAATACTAATATGAGGATATCTACAGACTCAATTGTAATAGATATGCTTACAGGTAGTAAAATACCTTGCAAAATGGAGAACAAATTGCCCTTATTTAGCTGGATTAGTTGTAACAGACATTTACAAATATTTTGGCTATAATACACTCATTACAGCAGTCAAGAAGAAACATTTCAAATGTGCAGCTACTTTATACATGCATTATGTTAATTCAGTACTTTCCTACTTAGATAATGAAGGTCATGTAATTGACCTACTAAATGACCAACTGCCAGATATACAGATATCTGATGAAGATAAAAAGAAGAACATCGAACTATTAGAAGAAGCAAAGAAGGTGAGCGAGAGGTTCTTCAAACGCAGAGGAAGAAAATCAAGAAGCAGTCTTTCGGAATCTCCCACAGGTATGTATTCCAAAATATCATCTTTGAGACTCTATGCAAATGGAACTCATGGTTAGCTGAACTAAAACAACTATGATCTTTTATTCCAAGAATCATTTGTAAAGAGGTACACAAAACAGAAAATGTGTTTTACTCCAATACGGGAGTGCACTGTATTCCAGCAGTTTATTATTTATTTATTTACTTGAATTGTCCAGCTTCCTCAATTCCAGGTAGTTTACCATAGAGGTTCTACCCAATCATCCCATCTGGTTGAGTTTGACAGAAATATCATTTAGAACATTTTTGTTCTGGGATTGCTGTGTTCAACAGAACAAAACTTTACTGTGAGTTAGATTGAGCTAAGAGACAGTAATTAGCTCAAAATCATCCACTGAGCAGGGGATAGACTAGAACCTGGATCTCCCTGTTTCTTGTCCTGCTGCTAGTCCAGCATCCTTATCATTAGATCATAATGGCTCTTGGGGAAAATTGATTTTATAAAATGTCTTTTTTGAGGGGATCCATACTAACTGTTCTATTCCGCACAAAAGATGTTTAGGAAGTACTGTGCCAACTAAGCTCTTTTACTCCTTCTCTGTTTTGTGATCTATAACACTGATATCATAGTGTTATTTTAATATAGAATTAGAATTTATTGGCCAAGTGTGTCTGAACACACAAGGAATTTGTCACTGGTGTACATGCTCTATACTCACAGGTTACAATTGTCAAACTGTGATTACAATCATAAGATACATTAATAATCATAAAGTACATTCATCATGTCATGTACATAAACAAACTGCAATCCTAATAATAAAATATGTTCATAATCATAAAGTATAGTCATCATGTTATAAAGTACAATAATCATGTCACAAAACATTTCGTCTTGTCACAAAATACATTCATAATCATAAAGTACAATCATCATGTCGTCATGTTATAAAGTACAATCATCGTGTCACAAAACATTTCATCATGTCACAAAACACATTCATCATGCCATACCATACATTTTTGTGATAGGTTTGGAACAGTCTATATTTGAATATCATAGAAATGCTAATAATCAATCTATAAGTCAAACTAGGATACTAAATGAAACAACTATTATATATTGTAAGATGAAAGCAACAAGTTAATTGTCATACAAATAGGAGAATAGGTAATAGGTAATAAGTAATAGGAAAGAAGAGAAGGATAATAATGATACATTCCTACTAAATAATTTAACAATGTTGTGGAAGTTAGTTGTTTAGCAGATTGATGACATGAGGGAAGAAACTGTTCTTGTGTCTAGTTGTTTTGGTTTCCAATGGCCTGTAGCGGCGTCTGGAAAGAAGAAGTTGAAACAGATTATGACCAGGTTGTGAGGGGTCTATAATTATTTTCACAGCCCTTTTTCTGACTCATTCAGTGTACAGGTCTTCAATATGCCTTGAGTTTAATTTTACTATTACGGAAAAATTACCAAATGCCTCACATGTGTTAACTACTCATCCTTGTGTTTATCTTTATTTAATGAAGCTTTATCCCCATCACTAAGCCCCAGTGTTTCACCTGCTTCATCTCGGAGCAACTCGCTGACTCTTCCAGATCCAACAGGTAAAATTAGTAATGCAACATTCTAATATAGAATAATGTTTTTTATGTTAGTTGATAGCTCACCCCCTAGAAAGTTGATTATCAAGATGTGTTGTAAATAGATTTTTATAAAAGTCTCCCTCAAAAAATTAATAGGAACTTTTTTGCAACTGTGGATTAACATAAGAAGCATCTCATTTCCTGTCATAGCCACTCAAACCAACAACTCAAGAAACACAACTGAATAAAGGGCTTAACTCTATTCTCTTCAAGCTAGTACCGTACTTTTCGCACCATAAGACGCATTTCTCCCCCCCAAAAAATGGGGGGGAAGTGTATGCATCTTATGGAGCGAATACTCCCAAAAAGCATGGGAGATCGCTCCGTGGGGTGCTTCAAAGTCTGGAGATCGGCCTGCAAACCGAACTGGAGGCTTCCCGGCACCCCGTAGAGCGATCTCCGCCCCCCTGCGGGGTGCTGGAAAGCCTCCAATTCAGGTT
>JANHFO010004918.1:286084-306011 GCA_032468095.1 Pareas carinatus
TGCTCATTGAGCTATCTGAACCTGCGCAAATAAATCTTCCCTTCCTTGAAGTGCTGGCTCCGGTCTCTTTAATTTCTACAACAGTGCGGCTTTGATCATGGAGATGAGACTGACTTTTTTTGACCCCCCCCTCCATGCACAACCCTGCTACAGATAGTCTTTCTGTGGTTCAGTTACTTCCACTTCTTTGTTTACCTGAAGGAATATCTGGCACTAACTTGGCCTCTGAATTTTGGTAAGCTCATGCTTGTGTTTATTAGAAAAAAATATCTACCCGCTTTGTCCTCTCTGTCTCTCAATTCCGCATTCATGTTGATATTTAGATTATATGCAGTTCTCAACTACACTCAAATCCATGCATGTAGAGCAACATTAATATGGCGAACATGTTTCAGACATTGCACTGAGCATGCATTTAGAGAGCCAGCTCAGGATTTGGGGGAAGAGAAGATAGGAGATGCAGTATTTTCTTAAACTAAACAACTAGGCTATATTTTAATGTGCAGTGTCATGGAAACAACAATTTCCAAATATTCATTGTCCAACAGCTGCTCCGATTAACCAGACACAAGTAGGAAAACATCCAATATTTATTTTGTTTGCAAACACAATAACATTTGATCAAATGTGGTGCCTTACCAACAAATAGGGCATGTGAAAAACATCTAATGCAAAGTAACCTAAATTCATATGCCAAAAGAATAAGCAAGTACTATACAATCCCATCATTACAAGAAGTAATAGTTTTTACTATTGATCTTTAGGCTTCAAGGTTTCCCCAAACTGCTATGAATTCAACTTTACATTTCCAGAACTTACTATTTAATATAATCCTATTTTGAGCTAGCTATCTCTAACAGCAAAAGAGCAAAAGTGGTCTTATGTATACAGGGGCAGAAATATTAGTAAAAAAATGCCTTTTGCCAACCTCACATACGTATGTAGTTTTCTTAAATGTGAGACCTGCATTGGGATATTATTTCAGGAAATCATTTCAGAACAATGTTTATCTTATTTTTTTAAAAAAAACCATATAGGTTTATAGCTTCCTTACACATGGTTGCATGCATAGGTGGCTGGCTGTTCTCAAAGACATTGCTACAGGAGATAGTTGCAGAGTTGGCAGTTTTTGAATGCTGTGGTTAGTGCTTGGCTGCAGTTCCCTGTTTTGTTTTGTTTTATTTCTTTGCCATTGGTGGAACTTGGCTTTCTCAAAAAAAGGAAGTTTGACTTGCAGTCAGTATAATGTTAATTCTCCATGGAGTACTTCGGGAATGCTGAGGAAGCATTTTATCCGCATGAGGCCAGAACACAGGAGAGACATAGGAATAGTAAAATAATGTTTACTCAGTTGTATTTAAAGAAGGAAGACTCCCTCCCCAATTACTGTAGATTATTCCTGATCTTATTCAACTGATCTAAGAATTATAGAGTTAAAGGCTAAAAATTAATAGTAATTACTCTTAAAATGCATTTAGCTAAGTTATCTATTGTGGTAGGAGAAAAACAACATTATTGCAAAGTGAAGCCAAGTATCCCAGCACTTCAGAACTTTCAGAAAAATTGAACAGCTGTGGTTACAGAATCCATTTATCCACAGCTTACATAATAAATTGCAAATCTCATTTTCTGAGGTTGCATATCATATTGAACCATAAACTGACCATATGGATTGGATTTGTACAAAATATGGTTGGGTAGTCTCTAGCTCAATGAGGATTCACAATCTAAACAGCCTATTTGTGTATTCAGAATTTTTTATCAAATCTCATCAAATTAAGGTAAATCTGCATAGGAGAAGATTTATCTATAATACTGCATATAAGATTTAGGGCAAAATAAATATCTAGTCATGATGAGCATGACCAGTTTGAATGGTATACTGGTCTTATCCACCTTGGGTCTATTTAGGAATGTTAGATTGACCCAAAACACCTGCCTGGCATCAATCTGAGGAAAATTGGTGGTCATGACAATTTGCAGGAAAAAGGTGCATATGTCAGCAGTATAAAATCGTTCTGACTAGAAGCAATTCCAGTCTCTAATAACAAACCATCTTCTAGAAGATTACAAGTATATGAACAAGTTTTCAGTAAAGTCTCATGCTTTTGGAGAATTTTTCATTGGAAGTAAGTTGGAACTGGCTTGAAACCATTTCAAAACTTCAGATTTGCTTTAGAAAATATTTTCAATTTTTTTTGATAGTTCAGATTCACTGCAGTTATGTTAAACATACTCAAACAGGGTTTAATTAGGTTCATAGTTCAGAAGATAGCAGCGCCAGGCTGACCTTGTTAGACACTAAGCAGGGTAGATTTGGGTTAATATTTGGTGGGAGAAATATCAGAGAAAAATAGAGTCATAGGTTACACTAGGGAGTCTAAAGGATATTCCAGAAGAAAGCAAAGAAAGACTACTTCGAAATTGTTGCAAATAAATTACAAAAGCATGTTCATGAAATCAAGAAAAGTTGACCTCAACTTTTACACCAATACATTCTTGCTAAGAAGTGATGAAACTTGTACATATTTTCTCAGATATAAATTCCAAGAAAATCGGCCCATTTGATCAATCTTAAAATTCCTCTTCTTTGAGGCATTGCTAAGTCATAATTAACAAACACTGGTTTGTTGGCAAGTCCCGAATACTGGATTCATATAAAATGATGAGCCAGGTGGTAACTGTTTTGAACCATGGATACATTTGGGGCTTTGAAAGCACACGAGGGGCATATTCATAATATAGTTGCAAATATAATATACTGTGACTTGTTTATTTACAAGGCAGCTGCCAGGGTCAGTCCCAAAAGCCCCTTGACAAGTAGCCTCCAGGTTTTTTTCTTTCATCACAGAGGAATCTTTATAGGTTCTGAAGTATTTTTATAAATAAGTAGGCTATAGGTTGGCACATTGTTTTGCAGCCAGCTGACTGCTAATGTAATGTAATATTTATTTTGAAAAAATTAATTGGGATAAGACAGAGAATTTTAGCTGGCATCAGCACATGCATTGGTGGCTAACATCACAATGCCTATCCTTTATCAAACTCTGGTTTATAAATCACTATTTGGATTCACATTTCAAGCTACAATATGCTGAAGCAATCATGCTATATTTAAATTATTGCTTTTCCAAACTTCACAAGATTGATGTGTGGACTTCAACTCCCAGAATTCCCTAACCGGCATGCTCATTGGAGAACTTTGGGAGTTGAAGTCCGCACTTCTTTGAGTTGCCAAGTTTGAAATACACCGATTTAAAACGATGTGTTACTGTATACAGTACGCGTTAATTTTGCTTACTCAAAGGGAAACCTCGCCGATTTCGGCAGGAATCGTCCGCCTCAATTAATAGCTGCGCCGGGAACATTCTTAGCCCCCCTTTCACTCGGCGCGCGCGCGTGATAAATTTGGCCCCTAGTGGGCGCCGTACCAGATTGAAGGTGAACAGCGGCGGCCATGGCGCTGAGCTCGGAGCCCTTGTCGGATCGCTCTGTAAAGCTAGCGGTGCTGCTAGCCTTCGCTTCGGGAGTGGTGGTGGGGTGGCAGGCGAACAGAGCGCGGAGGTACTACCTCAAGTGGCGGAAGCGGCGGCTGCAGGACCAGCTGGCAGCAACTCAGAACAAGCTGGAGCTCGCGTGAGAGCGGTGAGGAAGCCCCCCCGCCGCCGCCGCAGCAGCCGAGAACGGTGCCCCGGAGGGGTCATGCGGACCGAGAGGGGCTGTGCTGACCGGCAGCGCCAAGCGCTCGTTTGCCTCTCTGGCCCTCTAACCCTGGGCTGGGGTAGCGAAGCGATCAAGCGGGGATTCCTGCAGTTTCAAAGCTGGTATAGAGAGAAGTAGGCCAAATAGCCGGCACGCTTGATTTTTGCTCCAGGTTTTATTTTGCTTAAAAAAAACAACAATACCAAATAACTGTTTATGACTCTTTGTGTCAAAATTAAGGCATAAGGCTGTATGTTACAGTTTGTACCATTTTCCTTGAAGGGTTTTTATTTTACAATGCTAGTCGTAGATTATGAGGAATTCAAGCACACCTTGGGCCAGTATTATTTTATGCAAAGACCTGTTTCTGTATAATTTTTGCTTACTGAACGCTACTGTTCTGGGAGACCTTTGGGAAGGGAGAAAGATAGCTACCTCAAACTACTCATTTTGCAATAATTTAACAAGTCGTTAATTCATGGTGTTTTCAAAAACAGTTGAAATTACTTTGGTGTTACAAGTTTGAACCTTGTTTACAGGTTACAAGCAATTTTTTCAAAGCAGCTGAACATATTGCACACCAATTTTTAATTAATACTTATCTTTTGTTAGTTTTACTATTGAAAATATGCTGACTTTTAAATTAGGGACTTGTTTCTCAGTTTAAATACTTTACATATAGACATTTTGTCAAGGTTCCTGCACTGTTTCACTTGAAGATGAATCAGTCAGTCTGGTTTCCTTAATGCTGTTCCCACTCAAATACTAAAATTACATCGTTTGCTATATATTTTATTTTAACTTGTATTATTTTTCTGTTTTATATTTTACATTTTGAGAAAACTAAGTTATACAAAGCTGATTTTCATTATCTTTTTTCACTCTGTCAACAGCTGGATGCACATAGAAACCTCAAAAAGAACTACAATCAAAGGTTTCCTTATTTGGATGTATATTAATGGACTTCTTTAAAAAAATCTTCATGCATAAACTTGGTTTGGAGATATCTATGGAAGTACCATCTCATTCCATAGGACTGATATTTACAAAAAAGTTTAGCATCTGCAGAAGGAAGTCATTATCTGTTGAAACCTATCTATGAACGGCTTTACATTCTACTTGGATGACTGATAACTTAAGATGTTTGATGGTTGGATCTTCCTAACAAAGTTTAAATACAAGAAAATAAATATAAAGTGCAATGGAGTGTATTCTGCCATTTTTTAAAAAAGTTTTTTATTTTGGCTGTGAAAATGAAGAAAAGCATAATTATTTTATATCTCAATATGTGATGAATTACCAACTTATAAACATTAAAGGTTGGTTCGGCTGCAGTGTTGGCAAGGGGGCAGAGGTCGACCCCAAGGCGCCTGTGATGTGGGGTGCCGCAAGGGTCGGTCCTCTCGCCCATTTTGTTCAACATCTCTATATGAAGCCACTGAGCGAGATCATCCATGGCTTTGGGGTGGAGTTCCATCAGTATGCTGGACATCTCAGCTGTACATCTCCACCTCAGGCCACCCCAAAGATGCCGTGGAAGTGATGTCCCAGTGCCTGGAGGCTGTGCGGATTTGGATGGGGAGGAACAGACTCAGGCTCAACCCCTCCAAGACCGAGTGGCTGTGGCTTCCGGTGTTCCAATATAGCCAGTTGATGCCATGTTGCCCCGGGTGGAAAGGGTTTGCAACTTGGGCATCCTCCTGGATACACTGCTGTCTTTGGAAGACCATATGATGGGTTTTTATCAAGTACGCTTGATATGCCAGTTGCATCCCTTTCTAGATCAGGACTCCCTACGTACAGTCACTCAAGCGTTTATCATTACCTTCCTGGATTACTGCAATGCTCTCTACATGGGGCTCCCCTTGAACTGCACCCGGAAACTTCAGTTGGCTCAGAATGCGGCCGTGCGGGGGTCAGGGCCCATGTGACCCCCTTCCTGCGTGAGCTGCACTGTCTACCTGTGGTCTTCCCGGTGCGTTTCAAGGTGTTGGTTATCACCTTTAAAGCGCTCCATGGCAGGTATCTGCAGGAACGCCTGTTACCGACCAATATCTCCCACCGAGCACTTTGCTCCCAGAGAGGGCTTCATCAGGATGCCGTCAACCAGACAATGCTGGCTGGCGACCCGCAGGGGTAGAGCCTTCTCTGGCAGCGCTGACCTTGTGGAACGAACACCCCCCAGAGATACGCACTATCTTGGATCTCTGGGTGTGCACTTAAGACTCACCTTTTCATCCAGGCTGGGGTGTCTTGATTTACCACATGTTTTTTAGGCTGTTTTAATTGGGTTTTAGTTGGGGTTTTATGAATTTTAAATTGGTTTTACCCAATCAGCCTTTATTTATTTTAATTGTCGTTTTAATTTGTGTACATGTTCGTTTTTATAGCTGTTCACTACCGTGAGTCTGTCGGGAGTAGGGCGGTATATAAATCAAATAAATAATAATAATAAATTTATTGACCTAATTCACACAAACATGCTGTGGTTTGTTTGAGCTTGGCTGTATTATGTGAAGCCACATGTGGCTTTTCAATAAATCTAAGCCTAGAACAATGTATAAACTAAATCTTATATTGGAATATGATTTTAAATCTGAACTACTTATTTTGGTGTGATATTTTATAAGAAATAGTCTGCCTAATCAACTGTATAAAGGAACAAAGGACTGGAAATGGTATTATATATGGGGTTTGAGATGCAGTACATGATGAATCCTTAATTTACTATAAATTCTTACAGACTGATTTTCTAGTGCAGCCGTGAGTCAATGTACCAATTAAACTCATTAAAAAAGCTAACAAAAAGATTCTGTCTAAGTAAGGTAAAATCCAACCTGATTGAATAGATCTATCTGGTGGCAAAAAGATAAACTAACTGCTCATAGTTTGGTGATCACTTCATTCTTGAACGTTTGTGCCCAGGTTGAAATAATAAAGTAATTGTTTATCAAGTTTATAATAGTTAAAACTTCCTTTTTAGTTTCAGGTTATCGTTAGGCACCTTGAGTATTCAAATAAAAATCTGGGGGACACATTTATTGGGATATGTAATTGCTTTTTGACCTGCCCAAGTGAGTGTCTCAGAATAGAAGCCAGGGGTTTTGAATAAGTTAAAGGTCCCCCCAAAGAAACGCGTGCTAGTCGTAGCCGACTCGAGGGACTGGGCTAGAATTCCAGAAAATCGGGTTCAAGTTCACTCTACAAGGAGATTTGGGAAATAAAATTGGAGGAGGGAGAGGATTACCTGCTGTGAAGTTCCAGGCATATATTTAACAAAACCGACCGTAAACTCTTATTTTCGTATTCTTGGCGTCTAATTGGATGGGACTGTAAGAATTCTTAAAAACCATCGAATTACGAGAAAGATAATCAACAACGGCGTTTTACCGCCTATTCCTTTCCTTGCTAGAGCAGAACAAAACAGAGAGCTCCCCTCAGCTGTTCCCCTTACCAGGGAACGGCCTCCTCCCTCGGCGTTGCTACCTAGCGTTGTCGCCTAAATCGCGCTTTGGGTCTTCGGGACGCCAATTGATGACGTTATTAGATAAGCGCCGCGGCGTTGGTCGCCTTAGCGACCGTAGAGGCCGCTCTCTTTGCGCAAAGGAACCTCGGCAATGTCTATACGAATGACCGGCCGTCGGAGCCGAAGGGGCCCGCTGCAGACCGCGTTGCGTCGGGGCCGGGAGCTCCGGGAACAGGTGATGTATCTTTTGGCGTTATCTTCCTCGGAGAGAGCCAGCGAGCGAGCTGGGATTGCAGAAGACAAATTTCCAAATGCACCGCGGCGGTTGTGACCCACTAGAGTAGGGGTCTCCAAGCGTGGTGACTTTACGACTTGTGGACTACAACTCCCAGAATTCCTCAGCCAGCTCTGCGGAGGAATTCTGGGAGTTGAAGTCCACAAGTCGTAAAGTCGCCACGGTTGGAGACCCGTCTAGACTAGAGGATGGTGGTTGATTGGGAAAAAAAATATTTAAGATCTCATTTTGTGGAGCTCAATGTATGGCCTTGTTTCAGTGCAAACCTGACATGGCTCCACGTATGTGATCCCGCCGTTTTCGTTGTTCCATATGTGAATTCTAGAGAAGTAGTGTGAAGTTTATGGTTTTAAATATTTAGAAGGTGCACGTGTATCTTAAAAGAGTGTGTGTGAGGGAGGGGAGAGGCAAATGCACGCCGCAGCCTGGCGAATCAAAATCCAACATTTTACGGTCTTTTGAACCATTAGATTGTAATCCTACTCGGCAGATTAGTGTATGATTTTAGTAAGAGGTTTTTTTCCTAAAAAAAAGTTGTTAAAGAAAAGCAATCCTTCCAGTGACATTCTCAACAAAGCTGTCAGCAACAGTGAAAGAGTTAATCCAATAGGCTAAAGAACGTTTCCACTTCAGTTAGAATAAACTTGTGTTCAACAGGAAAAATGGAGTAAATAATTACACATTCAGATGCACATTTCATATTTCTAAATCACCCATCTTCCTCAACAAGGGACTCTATACTTTATCCATATATGCTAGAAAAGTAGAGCAAGTAAATGAATCTATAAGTCTTAGTAGTTCACGAAATACAAAAGAATGGAGAAATGTTAAGATATGCAAATACTGAATAGAAAAGTACCATAGTTGGTAGTCTGTGGCCAGGAATGGATGTAAAAAGAAGCAAATAGAATTGTATTCATTTTTTACTTTAAAAATATACAATACTTCATTTTTATTTATAAAATGAAACACAGTGAACATCGCAAGTAAAGGTACCAATGTTCTGAAATGATTAGGAAAATGAGACTTGATGGTTTAGCAAAATAAGGCTTGATGGTTTACAAGGATCGAAAGGTATGGCTGATTGACATTAAACAGCATTTTATTATATTATTTATTAAATTTATATGTTGTCCATTTCACAATTCAAGGCAGCTCTGAGCTTTACTTTATATTTTATATTCCTTTCCTGAGCAGAAGCAATGTAATGAATATATATGCATGATATATCAGAATTTCTCTATACTGTATTTCCTATACTGTATTTCTTATATATATATAGGCATTCTAGTTAACTTTAACTTAGTGCAATAGTTAAATTTCACATAAAATAGAACAAGTGGGTCAGACAAATTAAAGCAGCAAGGAGAGAACACTATAGTAAAATTTACGTGTACGTAGAACTTAATGGAACTTAGATGAGTATATACAGTATAAATTTGTAAACTTAGTAAATTTCCCTACTTTGAAATTACTTGTTTGTGAAAAAAGGGAAAGTTAGGAGTGTAGTGAAGAGTAGTAATATTCTAGTGAATATTATTAACATTGGGCAGATAATGTGTGTAAGGTAAAGGTAACGGTTCCTCCCGCACATGCGTGTTAGTTGTATCCTACTTTAGGGGTGGTGCTTATCTCTGTTTCAAAGCCGAAGAGACAGTGCTATCTGAAGATGTCCCCATGGTCATGTGACCGTCATGACTAAATGCCTAAGCTGCACGGAGCGCTGCTACCTTCCCATCGAAGTGGTCCTTATTTTTCTACTTGCATTTTTATATACTTTCGAACTGCTAGGTTGGCAGAAGATGATGTGTGTACATGTGTGAATATTAGAGAATATGAGAAACTTGTTTTGGAGTGCTTATTTTGTATCCTAAATACAATATAGATACAAGTCTTAAATATATGAGGCTGTGCAATTGCTTTCATTCAACAAATTATGTCTTAATTATAAATTATTTCAGGTGGAAACTTTGCTTCAAGAAAGCAAAGCAGTGACGGCTCTGGATTCTGAAAAAAGGACAAGTCTTAGTGAGAGGTAATGTACATTTTAGCTGCAACATTCTTTTGATAGAAGCAATTGTAGTATTTTATATGGCACTTAAAATGTAAAGAAATTAAAAAGGTGATTTAAAGATAGTTGAGACTAAACCTTTTCTTCTTTACCTGGAAGAAAATATATCAAAAATGACAAGTCTCATTTCTACATGTGTATTTTACTTCAAACATAAGAGGTGATGCAATGTTATTTGTCTAGTCTTTTCATGAGAGCATACAAATAAATAAAATAATAAAAACAAATTGTAGAAAAGTGTTCACAAATATAAATATTGGGAATTGATCTTCAGTGGATTATCAGTGGATTAATGTGCAACTTTTAATGTCATGATTTTTAACATTCAAATTCATTATATTTGAATATTAGCATTGAGTATATACCATTCCTTTTGAGGAGAATTGGTTCACTTTAACTGGTGTATTTTATCCTTAATTTTTAAAACATTTTATATTGCTTTCACTATGAAAGTATATTCAAGGCTAATTTACAAAATATTCAAGATTGTTTGTTCATGAATTTGTATGCTAGTTACCCCAAAGAATTGAGGCAACTTATATTTCAGAATGATAAATACTGTAAAACAAATACCCCCTTCTTCCCATACAAACTTGTCAGTATTTATCTACAATACATGTTTCTAAGGGTATATTTTTGTTTAAGAATGATTTTTTAGATAAGATCAAAGTCTATAGTATAAGTCTATAGTATAAGATCAAACTATAGTATTCTTTGCAAAAAATGATAACAGCCAGGATGTACCTTATGGGCTTTGTTTCACATTTGGTTATCCTGAAGTAGATTTTTGTTGTGGAGATCCTGAAAGAGAATGAGCAACTGAGGCATTTAATTATTCTTCAATCAGGCAAATATAGCAGGCTTTAATAGCTTTCAGCATCAATATTATTTCTTCTCTAGGGATAAGTGCATACAAAAAAATTCTGATATGGCAGTATGCTATTAACATACCTGCTCACCTTGGGATCATTAACTTGTTTATTAAATTTAAGCACAGTATTAGTTGTATATTTTGAGGTCAGCATATTTGATGGTAGACAGAATATAAAATGTATTTCTTTCTGTTTATAGATATTTGGAGCTGAAGAAATCTGTGGATGAAAATGCCTTAGCTCTTCAGAATTTAAAGAAAGTAAATATTTAAGGGCACAGTTGACTGGTTGATTATCTGCCAACGAGTGATATTTGACTCTTACTAACCACCCATTTTCTCCATGAAGATCTCTCTAACCTGTTCTTTAAGTCTCCCAATGATGCACTCATGACCACTGTAACTGAGTCCATCCATATTGCTGTTGGTCATCTTCTCTTTCATTCTCCACAGAATTCTCAGGAGTCTTCTTCAGCACCAGAATTCAAAAGCATTCTATTCTCCTTCAAAGTTCAGCTTTTGCTTCTATGAAGTATTACAGGAAATACCATGATTTCCAAGATTTTGATCTTTGTAGACATCACATCATTGAATATCTTTTCCAATAGAGGCAGAATATTTATCCAAAAATAAGAGAGGGAAGATTCAGAGATATTGCTTGCTAAAGTAGTATTGAAATTAGAAGCTATTTTTGCCAGGTTTCAGAATATATAGCTTTCTGAGTTTCTGTCATTCTAAATGAAATCCATTTTTTGAATAGAAAAATAATTTACACAAGAACAAGTGCATTCTTTTTCAGCGGAAAGAAGCATATGAATGTTTACATGTAGTAAATAAATAGCACATCTTTTTTAAATGTAATTTGGAAGCCAGTATAATGCAGAGGTTAACATTGGAAAAAAATCAAGTTTAACTCCCCTCTTGACCATGGCTCTTACATGGATATTTCTGATTCTTCTATCTCAATGGATTGAGACTCAAATGAAGGGAAATTTTTCATGTATATCACTTTGAGCTTTCAAAGAAATGACAAGATGTAAATATAAACTAAGATTATAAAAATTGGTAAATATTAATATATATATTCTCAAAATGCTGATGTGTTTCTATCTCACAGTCAGATGAACCTGCACCAGTAGGAAATTATAATCAGAGAAAAGAAGAAGAAGAAAAAGAATTGTTAAAACTTTCTCATCAATTGGAAAAACTTGCTGCAGTCCTTAACCAAGACAATGTAATCAAAGACTCCAGCATGTAGGTAAATTTAAGAGATTATTTTTTGTTATAGCCAACGATCATAAGTCTGCTTAAATTTAAACATAGGCAGTTTTCAGAACCAGTATAAATGTTTCTTACAAATATTGGAAGCAAACGCAGCATGTATTTCAAATACATCATGGATATCTTCTTTCATGTAATATAAAATTAAGACATGACAGTATAGAAATTTAAATGCATTCAAAATGAATTGTACATATCTTTTTGATATCTGCTTTCACTTTGTGGAAGCTGCCTAAATTCATTTAATGCCAGATATAATTTTCAGGAATAGGGAAAAGATATGCTTATTTTCTTTTGGATTGTTGGCTTCATTTAGTTTATTTTCTAAATGTTGTATTATTTATGATTTATACATTTTCAAAATAGTACATTTTATTTTTTTGTTTTAAATGTTATGCTTTTAAATTATATTTTTAATGAACTTGATAGTGCATTCAGTATTTTTAAGCAGAAAAATAAGATAAAATTATGTTAAATAAATCAACTTTATTTTGGGCATTCAAAATATAATCTGTTTTTTTCCTAAAAATTCATAAGCATTGATTATTTATGTACTGCCAATTCAAACTACATATTAGTCAAACTAAGGACTGATTAAAATAAGTAATTTTCTTTTTTGTTTGTTTTTTATTTTTTAAAGTAATTTTTTATTTTCAAACAAACAAATACACAAATATACATACATACAATAATGGTCAAGAAAGATAAGCTCGTTACATAGCAAACCAACAGGTATTTATGAGAATTGAAGATAGTAAGCCAATATAATGGCACCTTCCATAGTTAATCTAAATTTTCTCTTCAGAGAGAAAATTAGAAAAAAAGGTGAGAGGAGATTTAGCATATACTATTCCAATTTTCTTTCAAATTCTCTAGTTGTATCTCTTCTTTTTCATCCTTTTTACTTTCTTTCTCTTCTCCCCATCTTTCCATTACTCCTTTATCTTCTCTTTGGCTTTCTTATTACCCCCTAGTTTTAAAACCTTATCGCTAACCCTAATCCTGCCTCTAATCCTCACCCTAACACTGACCCTAAACTCTAATCCTAATCCTAAACACTCTCTCTCTAACCTTATTCCTAACTCATTCTACTCTTAACCCTAAAACTTTCCCTATCTCTATTCTAACCTTAGTTCTATAAACTAAACTTAAACCTGCCAGCTTTCTTCATCATGCTTTCGCTCCCTTCCCTTCTAACTTCTTAACCCCTCCCTTTTACCTTCTCATCTCTTCACCTTCCTTCTCCCACTTTCTCATCCTTCTTTCCTTCTCTTCTTTTCCTCCACCTTTCTATACCACCTTTTCTTCTAACACTCTCCCAATCCTACTCCTTTACTTTCCCCTTTCTCCATCTCTCTCCTCTTACTTATTTTCTCTTATCTTCTACCTACTTCCTGTTTTCTTCCTTCATATCCATCTTCCCTCTCCCCTTCTCTCCATTTTTCTTCTTATGCTTACCTTCTTCTCTTTCCCTTTCTCCTCCTACTCTTCTCTTCCCTTCATTTACTAAGTGTCTAGGTTCCAGTCTTCTCTCTAATCAATTTAACTAATTATGAGTATCCTTACATTACTATTCCCTTCCATTTCTCCTCTTCCTTTTCTTGTTCCATCATTGTTTATGGGATTTTGACTTTGTTCATTCTCACAATTAACCTACATAAATAATTTATAACTCATTTGTTCTTTATCTCATTCCACCCTCTTTTTCATCACTAATCTTATTTCTTTCTCTTTGTTATCCCATTTCAAAATATTGCATTTTAATTCAAATATACAAATTTGTTTGACATACAACAAACCAATACATTATTGTTGACTCCTATTTTAAAACCAAAGACTCCTATATAATTGACATTTATATTACCCCTTCTGTCTTCTCATCCCTGTCTCATTTCCATTTTTAATTTGACTTTTAAAATTTTAATTCCTCATAATCTCATATACATCATTATGTCATTTAAACTCAAATAACAAAAAGAGACAATATTTCATTTAACTACTCAAATATACCACCACCAATCTCCTATAAATCAATATTTGATTTATCTCTTTTAATTACCAACAGCAATAAATTCTATTTCTTTTAGTTTTTAAGTTCCCTACAGTCATTACCCATTTTTTCTTTTTGTGTTTTGGTTTGTATATATACATATATATTTAACCTATACTTTTCTGGGTGAGCAAATTTCTTGCATATACTTCTAACTTTCTGAGCTTTTCATTCTTTCCAGAGATTTCAACAGAAAACCCATCCTTCATCTTCCCTATTTCATCCCCTGCCTTTTTCTGCTCAGTCTTATTTATTTATTTATTTTATTTGTTTAGACTTATATACCGCCCTTCTCCCAAAGGACTCAGGGCGGTGTACAGAAAACATGGGGAAAAAAAATTCCACATTGAACTTTAGAAAACTATTTACAAAATAAATAGTTTAACCTTCTGGATTTTTCCCACTTTACCCTCCAACACAATGCCTCTAGCATCATATTTTTTTTGGCCTAAGTTTCCATAATAAGATTTCTAACTTTTGGCATATATCTTTAACTTTCTTTATCCCCTTACTCCTTACTGGCATTTCCTCCCCAGTCCTCTGTCTTCTTCCTTTTACTCTTTGATTTTTCCTTCTGTTCAGCATTGGTACTTTATTTAATTCCAAAGTTTCATTTTCCCAGTCCTTTTTCCTCTTTTCTTTCTGTGGATAAACCTTAATGATGATAATATTTCTTCCATCCATGTCGTGATTTCTTCAAATGGATTGCTCCATTTGTATGTAGCTTGTCGTTGATCTCTATATTCTCTATGATCTCAAATTGTTCCCAATCCAAGCCTTTAAACTTTCAGATTTTAGTCAATTATTTCTTTTATCACCAATTTATCACCAAAGAATAATTAGTCTCATTATTCTTTGTATCATTTTTCCTTTTAATACAACTACCAATTTATAATTCAGAAAAACGTTGTTTTTGTTTTTGTTTTGATCAGGACGCAATGCTCTTTAATTCCATTCACCAAACATTACCAATCCATTTAAATAGAAATAATCTCTTCCCATAATCTCTTTTCTATTTATCATTCATCTTTCCTTTTCAAATTACACTCATTCTTAATTCAGCACTTTCTCCTTCTTCTTTCCCCTGCTTGCTAAATCACCACTTTAAATATTGCTTCAGGCTCATCTTTAATCTTTATATTTTAATTGCCCCCCCTTTTTTTTGTAAAGTCTCAACATGAAGGTACCTTTTCTTTTTCTTCCCCACTGGCTGGAACCTCCCAACTTCTTTGCTTCCATGTTAGTTGTTTCTAGTGTCCTGATCCCCTTCTAATGGCCGCCATTAGCCTTTTCTCCTACACGGAGAAAAGGAAAAGAAATCGATCCGACGAGTTGGCCGCCACCGTATTCGTCTTCTCGTCTCATCCTCCCTCTTCAACCACCTCTCCGGGGTGACCTTGGACCTCAGGGATCCCCACAGCTGGACAAAAAGAAAAACTTGCAGCTGGAGCCCTGGCTACTTCGTTCCCCGCTGAAGAGGAGTAATTTTCAAAACACAATTTATTCCTGTTTTTTATTTCTTTGTTGTTAAGGGATTTTAAAAAGAATGGCAACCCAGAGGGACAGCAGAAAAATGAAGAGACAGAAAATGAAGAAGGAGAAAGTACACAAAATGATGATGAACAGGAGGAAGAAGACCAAGATAGTGAAGCTGATGAGGCTGATGAAGATGATGATGAAAGTAAACTAGATGCTTCACTTAATACAGAATTCATTACTCTTGGTGATTTTGCTGCACAGCAAGAAGGGGATTTGACATTTAAAGCAAGTAAAATCTAACATTTCTTGAGTCCACCAGCTCTACTTGTTTGTCTCTACTCTGTCTACTTTGTTGTGATCTGTGCCTCATACCATTTAATACAGCATGGAGAATTGAGACCAACCCATTAATATCTATATAACTTTAACCTGGGTTGTATGCATTGTCTAGAACAGTGGCCAGCAACCTTTTGAACCTCAGGGACCACTAAATCCATAATTTTAAATCCCACTGACTACTAATGTGAATTTTTTAAAAAGATGCATTTGTAAAATAATGATCAGAGAACTTCCATTTTATTAATATAAAAGGCACCTATTTAATATAACAAAATTTAAAAAGCAAAATTATAACAAACAGTTTTTACTTGAAATCTTTATTGTTCTTGGTTTTGGCTCCTCTCCTTTTCTTGGCAATTTCCACTGTTTCTTGGGGCATCTGCTTTGCTTACATTTATTTCTTGGTCTTTGGCAGTCTCTTTTCACATGCACCCTAATATAATGAATTGGTTTCATGGTTCCTATAGTTCTCTATTAATTCAAAACAATTCCTAATATTCTTCTTGGAAATGGTGGTTAAATGTTCAAGAGAATGTATTATAATATTTGCTTTTATGCTTTATCTTGACTTAGTAGTAATACATGAGCAATTTGCGATCTGAAGTCCGCCCCTAGCCATGCTTTGCTGTTAAAACTGAGCTCTTCTGTTTTCTTGTACCAATAAGGCATCCAATTTGATTTCTGAATCTCCCATGTATAGTTAGTTCATGGTCAAGAACTGAACATTCCTTGATTAAATTGTGGTTTGTCTGCATTGGCAATTCCTTGATTGGGATATTGTTTACTGTGGGTGCCCTTTGAGCTTGGCTGGTTTTTTTGCAGGCATTTCATAACCAAACTAGGTGGCATCATCAGTACTAGCAGGGAATAGGGTTTGGTGTTATGCTTATAAGTTCATAAACTAGTGGCTTTCAGTGTTGGCAGAAGTGGTCATGGTGGTTTCTTGATTAGGCTGTGTGGTTTATTGTTAGCTTGTTTGTCTGCATTGGATGTCCTTGATGCCCTCTGAGCTCGGTTGCTTTCTTGCAGATGTTTCGCTACCCAACTAGGCAACATCTCCCAGTGCCACTAGGGAGAGGGGTTTGCTCTCATTTTATTTTCTAGTGGCTTCCTCTGTCAGTGCTGATAGCAGTGGTCCTGGTGTTTCCTTGATTAGACTGTGGCTTATTGTTAGCTTGTTTGTCTGCATTGATAGTTCCTTGATTGGGATACTGTGTGCTGTGGGTTCCTTGGTGCCAGCTGAGCTTGATTGCTTTTTTGCAGACATTCCATATCCAAACTAGGTGACACTATCAGTGCTAGCAGGGATTAGGTTTTGCTCATGCATTTATATACTTCTGGCTTGCCCTTCTCAGTGTTGGTAGAAGTGATATTGGTGGCAACTTGATTGCTTACAGACATTTCATAATCAAACTAGGTGATATCATCAATACTAGCATGGAATGTGGTTTGGGCTTATGTTTATCTACTAATGACTTGCACTGCCAGTGCTTTGCTGGGAATGGTCCTGGTGGTACCTTGATTAGACTCTGGTTTACTGTTAGCTTGTTTGTCTGCATTGGTAGTTCCTTGATTGGAATATTTTGTGCTGTGGGGTTCTTGATAATGCTCTCTTACAGACATTGGTTGCTTTCTTATAGACATTTCATAACCAAAGTGGTTAATATCATCATGGCTAGTAGGGATTGGGGTTTGCTCTTAAGTTCTAGTTGCTTGCTCTGTCAGTGTTGGTAGCAGTGGTTTTGATAGTTCCTTGATTATGCTGTGGTTTACTCTTAGCTTGTTTTTCCGACATTGGTAGTTCCTTGATTGGGATATTTTTTACTTTGCAGTTATTGGTTCTCTCTGAGCTTGATTGCTTTCTTTCAGACATTTCATTCCCAGAGTAGGTATGTTATCATGAGTGCTACTAGGGAATCATATAAAGTACTTATTTCACTGCCATTAAAACAGTTCCTACTTTGAAATCTGTTTGCTTGCACATTGGGGGAGATCTTGAGTAGAAGAAAGTCAGTGTTCACGCACATGTGAAGGCAGTTTGGAGTAGCTGATGCAATTGCCATATAATCTTGCAAAAGACCCCACTGCATTATCCATTAAAAGAGAACGGCTTTACTTGTGCTCCTGTAAGCAATTAAGGTAATCATTTAGCTTTGGGATGCAAGTAACGAACTCATCCTAATAACCTCCTCTCTCACCTCTGAATTTGGGCAGCTGATTGGGATGCAGAGCAAGTATTCAAGATCCCAGAGTGCCACAAGTCACAAAAATGATGCCTCCCCTCCCACCTTGCAAATAACACACGTGAAAAGATTTTGGGACTTGGCTGTATCGAACTGAGCAAGTGAGCACATGAGCAGAGGTGGCACCCAGAATATAGTTCCACAAGTGTCCATCTAATCTCTGCCTAGCAGATAGTACATTTCAGCCCAGTCTGTGGCTGAATGCCAAGATTTTGAGAGACCCTAGGCTTGTGTCGCTTTCCTTTTAAACCCAAAGCAAATAGTTGATCAATCATAAAGTAATTAGAATGGTCAGTCCTTCTAATTTGCCAAAGCATGTGTTCTTTTATTCTTGGAACCTGTCTTGCAACTTCACAATAATCTTGTTTGTGACTGGTAATAGCTAGAGATAACTTTGTAGTTTGATTGCCCATTTAATAGTTTTCAGATGCAAGTCAGATATAAACTTAACACAACAGTCAGTTTAGCCAGCAACAGATGGGAATTATGGGAGTTTAACTCCAACACAACTGTGAAGTTTTTAGAAGGTAGCTTTTTAGAAATAATTACTTTGGGATTCCAAATCTAAAAAGGGAGTCCAAAATCAATTAAGCTAATTATGTCTCACATTCCACAATCAAATACCTCCCTGGCAAATTTGGTGTTAGCCTGTATTAAAAAGAAGTACAAATTATTCCAAGCACTGCATTTGAATTGTATTTAATATTATATCCCAAGAAGTTCATTTGGCACTGTTCTTGTTTAGTAGATTCTACTTAAGCCTTCCCAATCCATCTGCTATTAGTAGGTTAATGGTAAATAATAGAAGAAGTGATTAGATTCTCCTTTATACCACTGGTTCAAGATAGATCCTACCATTGGTTGCTTTTGAGTTTTTATTCTAATTGCTTTCTTTACCAAATTCTTTATGCTTTCATTTCAGTCCCTCTGATGTTTCCTCCAAATCTGTTAATGTTAAGAGAAAATAGATAATTGATTGACATGAAAGAACAGTGTGGCTGCTTTAGTGCATTCATACTGAGGGGTTCTGATTAACATTTGTTTTTATGTGCAATGGGAAACTTATGAAAAGAGGAATGTGCTTTGAGGAAGCTCACACCCTGCCATGCCAAGTACTTGAGAAGTCTGTAACAACTCCTACAGGGAATGCCAGGGAATACTGCGCTAGGATTCCCTCATTTTGTACAAAAAGAAATTTGGCTTGTTGCCTTATTTGGAATACAATCCTCCAATAGTCAGCATCATTAAAAATGAATATGAATACACACACACATATATACTGATAACTTTTTTTTTGAATTTTTAAGTCTGGTATAGTTGGACTAGATAATTTTCTTTTTTTAAAAAAACTAATTCATCTGGAAGGGAGATGGAAAGGGTCTGTTCTGTGCTGGTCAGCTTTTTAAATAAAAAAACAGGATGCTGAGATTTTTATGAAGATAAGCAGGAAGGAGCAAGTAGGGATGCACTTCCAAGCCAATTGCAGCCCTAATGGGAGGGAAGAAGTGGAAATATGGGAGAGGATTTAGAACACACAGAGAGAGGTGGCCAGGAGCTGGTAATTATTCTGAGTAGGATCATCGTTGAACCAAAAGATCTGCGAAGATAATATTCACATAATGGGAGTGGCAGGGAAGAGAAATATGAGCTGAAAAACCAGAGTGGCTTATTGCTTAAGATGTTCTATGTTTGGATCTTGTGAAGAAATCTGGAAGTTAGCTTGTGTCATTCTCAGTTCATTGTATCTGTTATTGGTGTGCAGGACTTGATGCTGATTGCTGCTCCATCTCCAGCCCTGTGTTGAAAAGGGTGGATAGATATATCTTTGTTCCTTACAACAATTACAGCTCTTTCAAATCAATCCATATTGGATGTTCTTTAATTACTCAGTTTAAGCCCTCTTTTCCCACTCTAGCAAATATTCAAACTAGTGTGTATGTTCTGAGAAAGACTAAAGACACGATCTGTTAAGAAAGAATGATCTCACTGCTTTTTCTCCCTCTAGAATCAGAATTAGAATTTATTGGCCATGTGTGTCTGGACACACAAGGAGTTTGTCTCCGGTGTACATGCTCTATACTTACATACAGGCTATAATTGACAAACTGTGATTACAATCATAAGATACAT
>JANHFO010004918.1:312543-327513 GCA_032468095.1 Pareas carinatus
AATTGTGAATTTGGTGGTCCCCGAGGTCAAAAAGGTTGGCGACCACTGTGCTATTCCGAATAATACTGTTTATAGGGAGTGGGGGGTGGGGGGCGGTATACTGAAAAAGTTTGGGAACCACTGCATTAGAGATTTGAATGACTGATTTAACGCTCTTTACATAGCTAAGAATCCATCAAGTGATTCACCTGGCTACAAAAATCATTATAGAATCTTTCAACTCTTTATGTTAAGTGGGATCCATAGTTCTAATCTAAACCAATACTGAAAATAATTGAAGTATCTTCTGTACTACCATTTCATTATTTAAATTTTTGTTATAGATGTTTAAAAAGGAAGATAAAAATGAATGCAAACTAATATAAAGTAAGAAAAAGAAAGAAAAGAGTAAGCTAAAAGTGTAAAAGTAAAAAAGAAAAGAAAAAGGGTATCCTAAGTAGCTTCAAAAATTCTTTACATCAGTTATAACTACAATTATAAATTTACTTCTTACTCTATGATTATAATGTAGCTTTCTTCTTTCTATAATCTGTCCTGTCTAATCATCAAAACTATACATCATAAATTCATTCTTTCTGTTTTATACAAAAAGTTCATAAGGCATTTCCAGTCAACAATATACATAGATGTTGTCTTTTCTCTGAGCAAAGACATCAATTTAGTCATGTTAGCAAGTTCCATCACCACTTATTTCTCCATTGTGGTTAGTGCTGTTTTCCATCCTCACACAGACAATAATCTTGCTGCTGTTATCAAATAGAAAATCAAAGTTCCATGACTTTTCTAATTATTTGTTTATCAGTCCCAAAAGAAAAACTTTGGATTTCAACTGCATATTAATCTTTAAAATCCTTTGAATTAGTACATGAATCCAAAATTTTCTGGCTTTTTTATATATCCACCAAACATGATAATCATGATGTCCTTTCTTTTTCACATTTCCAACATAAATTTGGCTTTTTTAAATTGTAGACAGTTTCTCTGTTGACATATGCCTAGGTCCATTATTTTGTAAAAGTTCTCTTTTAAGTTTGTAACAATGTAAATTTCAGTTCTTTTAATCACATATTTTCCGTTGACCATTTGACAAAAAATTTAGCCTACTTTATCATACATTCTTTCACTTGTTCTTCTGCTTCAAGTTTCAGTGAAAGTTCACACATAGCAATTACATGTTAATCATTTGAACATAATTGAAATTTCAAATTCATTCTTACCAAGTTCAAAACCATAAACTGTTGTCTACTTTAAATCTTTCTAATAACTGCTTATATCCCTTTGCCACCAGTTTTTCTCTTGATTTTATGTTACATTCCCTTATTACTTCATTATTTAGATGCACTATTAATTCAGTGGTTCTTCCCTTTGCTTTACCTTTTTCTAGATTCTGAGCAACATTCATACTGTAAGAGCTACATGGCAACCAAAAAACCCCAAAACATGGACCTTTTCTCCAAGAGTAAGTATAAAGTATACTATAGATTGATTTGATAAGGTGTATGTTACCAGACCAGAGGAATAAGCAGGTATGATAGTATTGTATCTGATATTTTTATTAGTTTATCAGAATATAAATTACAAAATTTTATGAATGAAAATAATGGGAAAAGAGGGGAGAAAGAGGGGAAGAGGAAAAAGTGTGGGGTAAAGGGAAAAGAAAAGCATTGACTTCTGTCTCTTTAGCGCAGTGGAATAAGGTAATAACATACCACCTCAACTTTTACTTTCATATAATAATATATGCTAGCCAGTTATATATGTTATGTTTCACCAAATATACATTTAAACAGGGTTGTTTAAACTGTGTCCCATGGAACCCTAGGTTTCTGTGATGGTTTGATGGGGCTCTTTGGGAGACTGTTTCTCTGCATCTTGACTGGGCAGCTATGTAGATAATGCCATGCAGTTTACTTGGTAACATTTTTGGAAAATGTTTGCCTCTGCCTTCTTCCTAGGCCAGAGAGAGTGATTGGCCCAAAGTTTCTTACCTAAATCTGGGCTAGAAATCTATTTTGATTTCTAACCTGATACCTTAAAACAATCTGCCTCTTATTACGAAAAACTAAGGGCAAAATAAAACAAACATACAAGCAAAAATCCACCTGCTCTGAACAAGATGGGTTATACTTAGGTTACACTGCCTATTATTATATAGGGTCCATTGGTTTGGGATTAACCAAGCCAAGCTTGGGCTGACAAGTTATTGTGTTTTAAATCTAAACCAAGACTCGTTTCCCATGGCTTGATGGTTATCTTATAAGGTCAAGAAAGCATAAATAAAATAAAATCCATGTGGCAGAAATGCATCTCCTTACAGAGATTTGACTTTATTTTAGTATTAGCAGAGATGATCGTTAAGGTACATATTAACAGGCTCAAAAGAGGACTCTTAAAACTTTAGAATTTTGTCTTTAGAAATTTTTCCTTATATTGCTATTATATTTCAGTTTTCACAAAGCCAAGAGATAATCCTGTGACCCTGGCAATCTTTTCTGACAGATTATATTCATAATTCTTACAAGGCGATGCTTTTTTTTCCCCCAAAAGAATTTTTATTTTCAAAAACAAACAAGACAAACACCCAAGACAAAACAACAATATAACAACGTGCTTCAATAGATAAGTAAAAAACAATCACCTAGTAGTACATTCAAAGACTATATCAATAATATCTAATACATTTGCTACTACAATTTCACACCTACTCCTTCCATCTCTTGTTCAATCAATTATAAAAATAATTCCATGTCTTAAAATGTAGTATATCTTCTTTATCGTTCAGTAATAATGTTAGTCTGTCCATTTCTGCACCTTCCAGAAGTTTTCTTATTATTTCTTCGTCTTGTATTATTTCTTCATTCTTCCAATTCTGTGCAAAAAAATCCTAGCTGCTGTACGTAAGTGTACAATCAGGTACAAATGTTGCTTATTTAAATGATCAGGTAAATTTTCAGGCAATGCTTCTGACAGAGGATGGGAGGAGCTGGTTTAGAGTTATTTCTCCTTTTGATACTCTTTGTACCCTAAAAACTGCTCTGAAAGGCTAAGTGTCCCTTCAAAAAACCTGGAGAGAATGCAATGATAATATAACCTTGCAAGTATTTTGGTCAAATGTTTTCAGGAGAGCTGTTACTGTTCCTTGGGGTATAGCTGTTTGCCCTTTTTTACTTGAATATATTGAATATCTTGCATCTTTTAAACCTTATTTTGTTTGAAACAACAGTCCACCCAAAATTAGTAGTTTAATGTTGGCAGTGCAATTCTTAAAGGGTCAGAGGGGCTACAATATAGACATTTGAGGTTGGGCTGCCGAGAGCTCATTTCTGAATTGGGCAATTAGCAAGCATTATTGCCTACAATTACAATATGTCAAAAAATGAGTATCGCCAGAATTTAATTTGATTATTACCTTCTTCCAGTGTTTGTACGGCAGGTTTATACAGAATTTTTACAATATTTAAAAGAAAATAGATCTCTTTTTTTGCTTGTTTGTAGGTCACTGGCATCTTACCATGTATTCTTGATGGTGATTGTTTCATTAGATCTAATAATCCATCTCAAGACATTGGACTGTTGTTTGAACTTGGAATCACTTATCACAATGTAAGTCCGTAGAGATGACTCAGTGAATGAAACTATTAGCAGACTGTGTTGGGTGGAGAAACAAAAGGATTAGCAAGAGAAGTATTCGGCATGATAATCCATAGAAATGAAACAAGAACAGTTTTCAGTATTTTTAAAAAATCTACTTCTTTTGGACTTGGAAGATTTTAATATGTGTTTTTTGTCATTTTTTTCACAGAATGTTAACCAACTTGGTTCTTTAGGTGCAGTTTTTTGAGATAAAACATCGTAGACATTAGTGCTTTTAGCAGAATAAACAAGAATGACACAAATAAGAGTAAAAAAGGTCTAGTTATGTAAACAAAAATTAAGTAATGATAATAACCATCAAGATACCCTCATTACTTCTTTTGTTCTGGTTGGTCATGAAATATCAAATGCTGTTTATAGCAGAGGTCTCCAACTTTGGTCCTTTTAAGGCTTGTGGACTTCAACTCTCAGAATTTCCCAGCCAGCATGGCTGGCTGAGGAATTTTGGGAATTGAAGTCCACAAGCCTTAAAGGGACCAAAGTTGGAGACCTCTGGTTTATAGTGTTATGTGAAACTCCCTGTACCTGATACTTTGTTATTTTAGAATGACTAGTCACTTGGAATTGCAGTGAAGTTACAAATAGATTTGTGTTAAACATCACAATCTGCATTCCGTACTGATTTGTTTCACGAAACTCACTATGCTAAAACCAAACAAACTACTTTCTGTCGCAGTGAAATGAATGAATAGTCTGAATATGTAGGCTTGGTTACCTTCTTAACAGTAATAGCCAGTAGTCTCCTGAGTAGTTTTCCCCTTTAATCATGATTTGTTGCATGGTTAACAGTATTGAAAAACAAACTAGCTTTGGTCTGTAAAATGATTACCTATCATTGATTCCTACAAACTTTCTGTTTAAGGAGGACATATTTTACACCTTTTGGAGGCAAAATGATCAGGAAATTGCATGATGATGACCTGGGAACACTTTAAGGGCTGCAAAATGGGTTTGTGGGTTGTAGCCATTGGCTGGTTATAGGGCAGGCAGGTGTTGCAGGTCTGAAACGGAATTGTGCCTAATTGAGTTACCGTCTAACTTCATTCACATTCTTTTCTAGTCAACAGGTGAGAGAGGAGAATTAAGCTGTGGCTGGACATTTCTAAAACTTTTTGACTCTAGTGGACTTCCGATTCCTTCCAAGTAAGTTTTCTTTGTGAAGAATGGAAAAAGGTGGAGCTATAATAAGAATATAATAAGTTGGTACATGTTGCTGGATTTCCCTTTTGTAGTCCTGTGCCAGATGAAAAACTATCACATTAGTTAACCCAGAAATTCAGGTATTCAGACCTGCAAATGTTACAAGTCACATGTTTATTACTCATAGATTGGAGGAACTGACTTGCTTTATTTAGGTGTCCTGGACTCTCCTGACTAATATATGAGGAGACATTTGCTCAAGAATGAAAAATAGTTTCCTGCTATTAGACTCTGAAATATTTGAAGACATGCATCTTTCCTTTACAAAGATCAGTGTAACAAATGCAATTTATGAGCAACAAAAGCCTTGGCTGTACAAAGTATATATTGATCCGAAGGTTCTGTGGCCATGGTGCTATAGACATTATGACAGGGTTGATAACTATATACCCACTTCATGTTGGATGGGCTGTTGTTTGAAATTAGATTTCCCCTATATATTTTTGTTACAGAAGGCAGATAGATTTAGGGAAGTGTGCTAAGGTTTGAACCTCATTAAAAGGGGTAGGATATGGAAAAATTTGGTATAAATTAAAAACTTCCAATTAGAGGTACAGGTAATCCTCGCTTAATGACCATTTGTTCAGCGACCATTCAAAGTTATGATGATGGTGAATGAATGGCAGTTACAATCAGTTATAACTGAAAGTTGTGACCGTTGCAATTTTCCATGATCATGTGAACAAAATTTGGGTGCTTGGCAGCTTATCCACCTTTGACTGCACTGTGTGTTTCAACTTTCCCTATCTGCCTATCTTTCCCCTCATCTCTGCCCTTTTGGCTGCCTTGCAGAGTGCTACCCCTGCCGCCCCCAGCTGATCTTCGGCATCTGCTGCTGCTGACAAGGCATATCCCGCTGAGGCAGCTGCTGGCCTTTGGTGAGGTCTTATGAAAACATTTTTTTAGTCCAATCCTTGCCTACTATAGGAATCTACTATTGTAGTATTTCTGACAGATCCAGTCTCAGAATAAATATCTCCAGCAAGAAAGAGTCCACTACCCCAAGGCAGTCATGGTTCAAGAGCTCTAATCATTAAGATTTTTTTCCTGATGTTCAACCAAATTCTACATCCCTGTAATTTTAATCTGCCTTATATTCTAAGTTACAATAATCATTCAGGAATTTTGAAAGAGCTGTCATGTCTCCTCATAGTCTTCTCCAGAGTGGACACATCCAGCACTTCTTATGTGTTTCCTTTTACATCTCTTTTCATTTTGGTCTCTGTCTTTTGGCCATGGCCCAGTTTTTCTTAAAATGTGATATTCAGAACAAGGTGCATTATTCTGATTGATGTACAGTGTAGAGGAATAATGACTTCTCTTGATCTTGATACTGTATTTCTATTGATGCACCCTAGGACTGAATTTGCATTTTTTCAATTGCATCAGCTTATGTTCGATTTGTGATCTTCAAACATGACAGCATTTCTCCTCCCCCCCCTCTTATACAAAGAAAAGTTGGGTGATCTTGAGTTTCTTCCTCATGTTTTCCAGATCTAAGTTCATGTTTCCTTACAATTGCTGCTTACGCTCTTCAAGGCTATTTCTATACTTTTCTATGCTAGATTGTTGAGGTTTCTCATTATTATTGTGCATCTCTTAGTTGAAACGTCTCTAATCTATAATCTAGTTCAGGAAGGCATTCAGTTTTTTGGTTGGCACAACTCTAGTACACTCTGTCTTGATAGGAAATCAGGCCAACAGATTGGTGATTCAATTCATTGTGGTACCATCTGTCACTTCCTCTTGTTCAGTGCAGAACAGATATCCATTCTGGCAGAGCTTACTCAGTCTTTTTCTTTAGACATTGCTGCTTATAGCAGCTGCTCTTCACCCCGAAGTCTAGAATCATCGGCAATGAGAAATCTCTGACTTCTGTTCTGAAGCTCCACAGAAAAGTTCTACTTGGCAGAATTGTGTTATGTTCGTCCATTCTCCCTCTCCCCAAACATATGACCTTTTATGTCTCCTGTGTAGTTTCTTGGTAGTATTGTACCTGTTCAGGTTCTTTCTCTTCCCAGTCTAGAAACACTTCATCTTCCCTGATAAGATGGATAATGGACATGTCTCTCTTAGCCCCTTCATCTTTCTTCCACAAAGATAATCAGCCTGCATTTTCAGCATATATATCTTTTGTCATCTTAAGAGAGGAAAACAAACATGACATATTCCCCTGCAGTTTGAGACCAGTTCCCTCCATCTCCATCTTTTTCATTGACTTCTTCCACTGAACTCTTACCAAATTCTATTTGCTTTTCTTTGTCACTCACTCAAGTGGTGTTATATATAAATAATTTTCCTCTGCCAAGAGGTATGAAGATGATTGACACATCAGTATGCATTCCTATCTTTTCTTCTAACAAACCTCATTAAATCAGCCTCACTCAAATTGATTTGATATTATTTTACATTCAATATAATTAAAACACACATTAACACACCCCAAAACTGACTAATTCTTCTCCATTATTTCCTTTTCCCACCCAAATATGATGATGGTTTCTGCATTCCATGAACTCAGTCCAGGGAAATTGCCATACCACAGATCTCTGAGCTAGGCTTGGCTGTTGCAGCAAAAGACATTCTTTCTAAGACTTGTTGTGCTAAACATGTTTGCATGATCTGGTTTTAATAATGTCATGTTATAGGCATCCAGCCCTTTAATAGTTTCTAAGAGTGTTCATCTTGCTAATCAAGTCTTACTGCTTGAAAGATGTTAAAATAATATGGTTTGAGAGTATGCTAGATGGAAATAGATAATAATTTCCTTTTTTGGGGAGATTTTCCTGGATTATTGTTTTATCTCTAATTTTTTAATATTGCCTACAGTCATAAATAAAACTTTTTGTGTTAAACAATGTTTTTAATATACAGGAACAATGTGTATTATCAATTATTCCAATAAGGGAGTATGCCTTGAAGCCTGTAAATATGGTTTGTTAAATTTTATTACATCTTTGAGTTTAAACATCTCTAAGTTAATTCCTGTGCTATAGGAATTGCATTTTCCCACTGATGGGAAAGGAAATTCTGTGTTCAATGATCGTGCTTCCAGATAGTACACAATATAAATTATATATTTTAATTACAGTGCATGGTGTGATAAAGCCTATATTGCAATCAAACATTTAAAATTATTTTATTTTTATGGATTTAGCTAGTATGCACTTTGGGCTTATCTGGGAGAAAGAATAGTAAACAGATAAATATAAAAAAAATTATTGCAGGGTTGATTCGGCCATCTATCCTTCCGAAGTCAGTAAAATGAGGACCCAGATTATTGGAGGAAATATGCCGACCCTGTAAACCATTTATAGAGTGCTGTAAAGTACTGTGAAGTCATATATAAGTTTAATTGCTTTTGTTATTGCTTTTTAAAATTGAAGTTCTTTTCTGTATAGGTTTTCTGTATGTAATGTGGAAATATTTTTCTGTTTTTTTTAACTGCCAGTTTTAATAATTGCAGTTTTCTTACGCTTCTTTGTAAGGTGCCACTATATTAACAATAAACCTAAAACCAGAATAGTAATTATTACATCTGTAAAGAGCTTTTTTGTGAGGAGGAAACTTCCTTTTTCTGATTGGCTTAAATTAATGCTACTGTATTTCCAGTGAAACTATTTTTGGATGTGCAATAAAAGTGACCAAATTTTTTATTTTCTATTTGCTCTCAACTTAAGCATAAAATTCTAACTACCGTGTGGCACAAAGTGACTAGTAGAAGGTGAAGTTAACAAATTTCAGTTTTTGGTTCCCCTTAAATCTGGAAACAGACTTGGAGAGTACTAGGAAACGATTTCATTACTATTTACCGCCAAGTTTGGAAGACTAATATAACAGCAGGAATTTGTATAGCTGTCATAATTCACAGTCATCATTATTAGATTGACATTTATATATTAAATGTATTCGTGTTAAATTTATTTTAAATATTATTTTTAAAAGTTATGTAAACATTTTAAAAACTTAAATAGTTTATAATATTTATGAAAAAATAGAATGAAATAGAAAATTCATTACTGAGCTCAATTGATTATCTAGGATAAATTTTCTTGCATTAGGAAGCTAATAAAAGAAGAGCTTTCTTCTTTTATACCCTATTTATAAATTCAAGCCAACAGATTTTCTTTGTCACAACCAATCTGAGCCTTTCATTCCTACTTTTCGTAATCCAGGAATGTTTTATAAAAAAGAAGAAAATGAGATTAGTTATTTCTGTAGAAATAGCACATAAATAAATGGAATATAATTAAAAAAACAGAAGTAGATTTAGTATGAAAGAGCTTTGCCTTAAATGTCACTCATAAATGCACCTAAGGTGTATGTATGACATCAGAGATGCCTTTTAAGATTCAACAGGTGATTCAAGGCATGAATTAGAAAACTGTGCAGGTATTGCATGCCAAATAGAAATTCCAGTGTAAAAATTACTTTTAAAATGAAAAAGTGGCTTAAATCCACCTTTTTGAAATCAGTGTGAATGTGACAGGCTTTAAAAATAAGATATAGCCTTTCCTGAACAGAGAAGATAATGGGATGCAGAAACAGGAGATTTCTGAAAATCAAGTTCAGATCGTTTTTGTGAGAGCAGAGCACTACCTAGATTTTAGAAATCTCCTTTTTCTCTCATAGCTGCAAGGAAGCTCAGCTGCCAGGTGAAGGATGCAGTGAGGATATTGTTTAATTCAGTGTGTGATATAGTGCACGAGGAGGAGAATGTTATATGAATATATAAATGAGGTTTTAATAATAAAATCTGACATGGTTATGGAAATTATGGAACTCTTCAAGTATATGCCAACATAATCCATTAAGTCTTCTTAGTGCAAGAAAAAAATCTGTAATTTCAATCCTGTACTAATATAGAAAAAATGTATGTTCCAAAAGAATTACTTAATATTTCTCCGTATTATGTATCCTTGTTTAAATGTTTTGCAGAACATATGAAATGTTTTTGAATGGTGGAACTCCATATGAAAAAAGGGTAGAGGTGGACCCATCAATTTCAAGGAGAGGTATAATTTATTTTATATCAAAATAAAAAATCAAATCAAAGGTCTCAGTTTACACAGTCAGAAATCCTATTGTGTTTTATTGTTAGCTTTGGAAACATTTAATGTGGCGGTAAGCATGAATTAAATGGGAATTGGAAGCAAAACTCTCAGCTCTCTGTCAGTTGTATATAGCTTAACAACAAGAAATATTAGTGATAGAAGAAATAAACCATTATTGAAATAAAACCATTTGTAAAGAACAGATAAAATGCAAAGTTACGTCAAGCAGCAAAAAACATCAAGAAAAGAGTGGTTTAAAGTTATTTCTTAAAAGCAGGATGATATGTTTGCAAGGGTATTCTATCTATAGAGGTAAACGGGATGGAAATGCATGACTAGAATAATTAAAAACAAACAAGCCCAAAGATAATGAAATTAGAAACAAATATATTACCTTGGTTAAAAATTGCTGAAAAGTAGGAAAAGGATTCAATTTATGAGTATTCCGCTATCAGTATGTTTGACTGTGTATTATTTCTTTTACTAAAGTCAGCAGCAATGTTTTTCATCATATGATAACACTGAGAAAGCAACCACAACTTCTAGTGAAACTGAGGTCTATAAGCACAAGCTCAAAAAGCATACTAAAGTAAGTGAGCACTGGTTATATTGTGACTTACCTTTCACTGTGGAAATAAATATCTATGTTATGCCTGCGATGTCACAACTTCAGAATCAGTTTTGAGATTTTTTCCAGATCATGTTAAAAGTCTTGAAATAAAGCTCTGCAATAAATGTAATTGGCTCTATTGTTTCATATACTAAATGTCTTTTGTTAACAAATGTCAACTGTCTCAAAGTTTCTAAATGTACAAAAACAATTTAAAATGTACACATTAAACAATTAAAAATATTCCAAAGTGATTCATGAATATCTCTCTCATTTTCCTTAAAATAGCGATTGTGTGTGTGTTTCTTGTTTCTGCCTAACTCTGAAAAATGGTGCTGCTGTTTTAATAGTTGTATTAACTTTTAGGAGTGAGGATACCTTAAAGCAGCATCAGCTATTCATGTTCCTTTAATGAAAAGTGCTGTGCTTTGACTAAGTATAAAATGCTTCTTCCAAATTTCTTCCGAAGTGTGTACAGCCCTAATAAATGGCGCCATCAGAAAATAGTGGAAAAAGAATGAATTGTGATCCAGAAGAAAAAATAGAGGAAGCTTCCATGATAAAACTAGTTCAAATTAGTATAATGCATAAAAGACAACAGTGTTTCGTTAATCAACTTAATTTAACAAAAACATTTCAACAAAAATATCCTTAGTAAATAGGTGTGCATATTTAAACTTCTAAGTAAATATGTACAAGAACAAAATGTCTTTCTTAGATTATGTGATATGTGTCACTCTGAGAAAAATGAGTGGTCTCTAAATTTATTAAATGCAATAAAATATGGAAATCTAATTCCTTTTAATAAACAATACTAGCCTATTCAGTGTGAGGTCTGATGGCAGTTTTTCTCATGCACAAGAAAATAAATATCTTGAAGGAAAAATAACGTTACCTACCTTATTGGGAGCAGAGTGGTTATATTTTCAAAAGGCAGTCCATAAAAAAGTATTATAGTTAGGTTTTGATTAATAGAACTGCTTTGAAATTGTCTGAATTAAAAGTTTTTTAAAAGTTGAATTCGTTGTTTCTATATTTAATGCCTAAATTGCTAAGTGACTATCATAGCATCTGGTCATAAAAAAAGTTTATATTATGATGTGCCTAAATGTAACTTCTGTTTGCTCCTGAAATGACTGCTTTTTTTTCTTTTCATTTTTTTTAACCAGCCTTTTACCAGAAGTATTAATTGGCAGCATGTGCTATATGCATCTCATACTGTTTTATCGTCAGATCCTTGGTGATGTACTCCTGAAAGACAGACCAAATATGCAACATGCAGGTAAGAGTTGCTGCTTTGAAGAGCAGAAAATACAACAAATACTTTCAGTACTTCCAAATTAAAAAGACGTTGCCCCTGTGATATTTTATGCAGTCTCATAAAACACGTTTCTTTTGCTTTCAGTTGGTTAGAGTCCTTTATTTTTAACGTTGTAACATAAAGATCTGACTGTAACAGCACCTCAGCTAGGTATTTACAAAATATATTGTGACACACAGTTTGTTGAAAAATGTGTTTGGTTTAATACATAATACAAATTGTGATTTGGAGCTTTGACTGAATTGCTTGAAGTAGGTGAAGTGAAACCCAGAACTTTTTAATTGTTCTGGGGTTCCTTTGAAAAATATTGACGGGGTGTCTTATGAGTTGAATGTTGTGTCTCATTTCTCTTTTCACTTTTTCCTCTGGATGACCTGTGCAGCAGCTCGCCTGCTGATCTGCCCAGTGCCTTGTCACTCTGCTTGAATTCAAGCACAACAGACCTGACTGGCCTCTCCATGCCATCTCAGTCTTCTCAGCATCTTTGTTCCTTGTAGCTGCCGCCAGTGACATTGCATTTCCCCCACAGTCTCCCATCCCAGAGCATGTTGTTTTTCCCAGAGCATGAATGTTTTGAGTCTGTGCCGAAACCAAACATGTATTTCAAGTCGCTGCCTGGACGAAATATGCATCTTGCAGTCTGGATGAGGACCATCTGAGTAATTACAGCCTTACGCCTGGAAATCCCTTTTCTTTCTTTCTTTTTTTCCTGCTTCAAATCCATTTTTGGTATGATAATGATAATGTAAAATGAAATGGATTTATTTTTTCTTGGACTTTTTTTTTTATAATAATTTTTTTTAATTTTTTTATAATTAAACTAAGCGAAGCTAGAAATGCTGAGACAAAAAAATGACCTGCCCTTCTTTTAAACTGTATAACTTGTCTTTCTTGCCGGTGGATTCAGCATGGTGCCATTTCTTTCAGGGGAGGGATTTGTTTTTGCAGGTTGAGAGTTTCTTATGATTCTAATAGCAAGTCATTTCTTTCATCATCTTTTCTTTTGACAGAACTACAAGTATGATATACTGCATATGTCAGTATTGTTCTTATTTTACCAGTTGCTGTTATTTTGGTGAATGATTTAGGATCATAAAGTCAACTATAATTTAATAAAGTCAACTATAACGTACCACCAATTTTTTACATAGAGTCATCATTTGAACAATGGATTCTTTTGCTTAATGAGAGCACGGGATGCACTAATGCCTTGCAGGAAAGAAAAGCTGTGACAAATATTGCATTTTACAGCTAATTCTGGTAAATTAATTAAATCCATGAATAAGAATCATGATGCAGATGCGTCCATTTTATAATTGCAATGTCACAAGGAGCTACAGTCAAATGGTTGCCGTTTGTGACCTTCCCACAAGCAAAATCAATGGGGAAGGTTACAAATTGCTCTGATAAGTCGTACCTCCTCACAGCTCTCAAAGCATCCGTGTGCAGCCTCTGCTGACCCTCCCAGGCCCTCCCTGGTCTCCCTTGGTTCACGTAAAGCCTGTGCTGGGCTTCTCATGCCCTCCTCAGCCTCCCCCCCCTTTTGCAGCACGCCCATGCTCCTTACCTGGGACTCCTACTACATTTTTGCTTAACAACCTGCGTGCCATGGAGTTGTGATGGCAGTTGGGACTGCCTGAATTTCCATTGCTAAATAATGCAGTCATGTGATGCTTTGCTTTATGACTGCATCCCTTAGTATCAACACTCCATTGCTGTCATAACAAAAGGACTGCTTGTACTATTTAAGTAGATACATTTGTGTATCTGTATATATTCCAAGAAATGGAAGTCAGCTCTTTTACAATGCAGGTAGTCCTTGAGTTATGGCTATAGTGGAATCTACAATTCACAGTTGTAAATTATGACAGTTGTAAAGTGGGTCATCTCATGTTTGATCTGATTTAAGAATCTTTTTTGTGGTGGTCATTAAGTGACGTGGATAGGAGCACAGTGGCTCATGGGGTTAGAATGCTGGATTGAAGGTTAACCAGCCTGCGTTTCAGACCTGACGCCGCTGTGTGGTGGGGTAAGCTCCCATAATTTGCTTCAGTTCCTTGATGGGGACATGAAAGGGAACCCCATATGTGCCCCTGGGCAACAGTGAGGTCACTGGCTAATCCTTTCAACCTGGACACTTCATAAATGGTGCCTCCAAAACACATGGGGGGGGGAGTGAACATGAGAGTTGTTTGCTATGGGGCAATTTTGGCGAAAATTGGAAATAAAAGTCAGGTTTTGGGAAAAATGTCGTGAAGTGCAGTTCACATGACCAAAGGATGCTGCAAGTGGCCATAAATGCAGGTTAGAACGTTTGGGAGTCCATTGTAATTTTGAACTGTTGCTGATCAACTGGTTGTAAGTAAAGGATTACTTTCATAAGGGTGATGCTTGTTTTCTTTAAATTGCTTCTGTCATACGTAAAATGTCACTGAAGCAGTCATTTGAATAGGTTATGATTTGATTCCCCTTGCAGATTTGATCAGCAATCCAATTTTGGCAACTTTCCCTAAACTCATGGAACAGCCTGATATTATGGATGCACTCAGGGTGGGTAAAATGTATTGCATTGTTAATATGAAAGTAGCGTTCAGATTAAATGCATCATTCAACCTGACAGGTTTCAGTTCCTTTATATGTTTCTATCAACAGTTCTTCTGAGACACTACTACTACGATGTTAAATTTCAAGAAATATTATAGAAATAAAGTAAATAGAAATTCAAGGAAAATGCCCCAAGTATTTAGAAGGCTGTTTAGGTGCAGTTGGAATTCAACAACAGGGTGTGGCTTTTTTGAATGAAAGCTCTGAAACTTTTAAATTTCTAGTAGTTCATTATAGCAAGAATGATATCTGGTAACTTCTCCAACGATGTAAATTGAATATTAATATTGATTCCAGTGAGAAAAACCTGGAAAACACTCATCTGCCTAGTTGGAGTAAGGAGAATAGATTAAGAGGGTGTATTTTGATAGTGCTCAAATATTGGAACGACTGAGCTAGATGTCAAAATAGTGATGATGATGATGATGATGATGATAATAATTGTTATTATTCTGCAAGAAATATCATTTGCCTGCAAGCAAGAACTGGTGGGACCATAAAATAGACAAAGTCATAGAAAATGAAGA
>JANHFO010004918.1:330819-341889 GCA_032468095.1 Pareas carinatus
ATTTTGCTTCCTCTTCTTCCTAATTAGAGAGACCATGAATTTCTGAAATCAGTGTTTGTCCTGGTGTACCATGACACCGTCTATCCACTTCTTCAGTCTGTGTCACTCCCAGAGTACAAGTGGGCAGAAGAAGACTCTGAAGGCACTCGCTGGAGAATAATAGCTGAATTCCTGAAGAAAAATCGAGAAAGAGGGGGCAGTCTATCTTCTCTGCTATCAGCGGAAAGCCCTCACAAAGCTTTCGATGTCATGGAAACTGCATATGACTTTTTAGGAGAGGCTAGAAAAAATAGTCCTCTAATATGAAAGACATTTGTGGCTCTACATCTTACCACTTGCCAAACCAACACAAACTAATTAAATAGAGTTGATAATGTGTTCCCAAATGTAGTATTTTGATCATTTGATTAAACTTTTATACCAACTTCATAAATGCAATGTATTGATAAACTTTTAAAAAAAATTAACCATCATGTTGGTTATTGATTTGTATATTTATGAAGGAAATAAATGCATACCAAGATATTCTATCCTGTTTTTAATCTTTCTTCATGGAGTTATTTTCCGGTTTCCTTTATATTTCTTCACATTAAACAAATTTCATTTAATGAATGTTGGTATCTACTACTAACACTGAATGTGAGATAAATAAGTAATGTAAGAAACTATTAGTAAATCTTAAGTATCACCTAAATAAATATTAGAGTTGAATCTGCTTCAGACATTGCTGTAAACTTATGCTTATGGTTATTAGTAAATGGATTTATTTGAAGATGGTGATCATTGACCTAAACCAGTTGTGGTGAACCCATGGCATGCGCGCCAGAGGCGGCACTCAGAACCTTCTCTGTGGGCACACGTGCCATTGCCTCAGGTAAGTTGGAGGCAAGTTCAGCTTACAGCGGGCCACAGAAACTGGGGTAAGCTGCGTGGGCCGCGGAAGCTGGGGCAGGCCTCTGAAAGGCTCATGGTGAGCTTGGCTAAGCGGCAGATGGGGTGGGGGCCGCGGGGGGGCTCCGATTGCTGCAGGGGACCAGGGGAGCCTTGTGGAATGTTAAGAAGAGATATGAATGTCTCTATTGTAAAAGAAATGTCAATTTATCCTAAAATTTGAATTATTTAGGTATGTATGCCAGGTTCAAAGCTTTGTCAGATCCATATTGTGCTGATGTTTTGAATAATCAGCCAAAGATAATTTGTTGCCATTGTTACCAACATGTGACTGAAAGTTCTCTTGGAATTTGGTCAAAAGATCTACAGTTCCACAATTGATGCAGAGAATCATAATTTAGTGATTGCCTCATACAGCGGCTATTCAGTTATAATGGTAATGAAAAACTAACTTTGTGCCCAATTCTTGCATTTATGACCTTCATATATATGTAAAGCAAAGGAAAGCTGAAGAGAACTAGCTGTATTCCCATTGCTTTTTGATTGGTACTTGACAGATCTAGGTTGCCATATTAGTACTTCAGTGGGGCTTAGCAACAACTTTTGCTCTTTCAGTGTTGTCAGGTATTTTATCACTCCATAATGACAAGGAAAGATACAGTCTTTTGAGAATGGAATGAGACTGGCTTGCCGTGTGAGTATAGATCTCACTGAAATAAATGACAATTGCCTTTCTTAATTTGCATAATGATTCCAAAGCAGAAATATAGTTGTAGAGAAGAAACTGGTTCAACAAGGCTAGTTAGAAACAGTCATATTTTTTGGATGTGTTCCCAATCAATTAACAGAAAGACAATGGAATCAGTTCAACCAAACATGTCAGTGCTGCCCTTAAAATAGTTTGAAAATAGGTTGCTGTTAATAGACTTAAATTCCTTGCCTCAAACTTCAAAGTTAAAATATGTATATAATTAAACCTGCTTAGGCTAAGTACCTTACTGTGTATTTGTCTTCCTCTCAGATCAAGAATGTGTAGAAAATGAGCAAGTAGGTTTACAGTCCTCAACACTCCAGTATTCCCTTGCAGGTGCATAGTTTTTCCCTATGTGGGTGTGTCTGTATATGTTTATTGAAGGGAAGCATAATTTATAATGTGTTAATGCAAAACATCTATTCTGGGATTATCTTTGTATAGATCGAGAGTGACTTGCAAAACAGTTACAGCAAAGTAGGTTTATAGAATGTATATCTGGTGAGTATGAATGAAGGGCATCTGCTCGTTTTATTTTAAGTGTTTATGCTATTCTAAAAAAATATAGAAGAATGATACATGAACTAATGTGATCCAGCCAATAAATAAAACCTCATAGTGATCCTTGTTTAAAGTACACAAACATTCATAGTAAAAATGTTGAGAATAATTCAGTATGTAGTTACTAGGCATTCACTATGAACTACGCCAAGGAGAAAAAGTTCAGAAAATGAAAGAATGTGCTGAAGCAAAATCATGTAAACCCTTTAGCTTCTTGGCATGGGGTTCAATTTCAACTGCATTGGAATTAAAAACAAGCTTTTGATCAGCAATATGAGGATAATAACCGAGGCCGGGGGACAACCAAGTCTCTATTACCAAAGTACTGTGGTTCAGTAGGCAGTTCAGTGGTTATTTACCCACTCTTTGGAAAAGATTGTTCAAGTGACATTGTATGTTTCATGGTTTTTATACAATGCATTCCTGTGCCCACTTGGCGGCAATCTTCGTACTTTGCATTAGTTGGAGGATTGAAAGATGCACAAATGCAGTACAGATTAATTTCCCTGTTACCTCCTGTTCCCATTAAAAACAAAGGCCTTATAAGAGCCAAAGACAGATTGCATTCTTTATAACAGGGAATAAATGAGTTCAAGGCTCATCCTGAAGCCATATGATTGCTGCTCAAGAACATACCCCATGTAGTGATTGCAGAACAAAACAACAAAACAGGCATTAATTCCACAGCGGGTTTTAGGTTCTTCCTCTCTGTGTCTCTTGTTCTGTAAGCCTGTTGCTACCCCTCCCTGGTGGCTTCTCCTAGCAGTATGCTCACTTGTAAAGTAGCTCTTAAGCAGCAAAAGCTTCCAAAATAAGCTGTTAAAAGAAACTTGATTTTTAATCCTTTCTGCTGTAGGAGTGGTCACATAGCTTAACTAATGCAGAGGTTTAAGACTGCAAGACAAGAACACAGGTAAAAAAGCAATAGTTCAGTTTTATTCAGTGCTAGCTAGATTACACTTGTATGCTGTGTATAGTTCTCAGTATTGTATTTCAAAAGAGATGTGGAGAAGTGAGAGGAAGTCAGCGAAAAGAGCTATGGGGTGAGATGAGGAATTGCAAGCATGTTCTAATGGCTGAGCATATTTGGGATGCAAAACATAAGTCTAAGGGAAAACAAACTCTTCTCTTTTGAGAATGGGAGAAGTCAAGGAAAAAATGAGCTCAATATTAGGAGTCATTTCGTAAAACTAAAAACACAAGTTGCTCCATTGGATATTTTAAAACCGAGGCTCAGCTGGATAGTCATTTGTTGGGGATGACTTACCAAATTCCTCCATTTAGCTTGGACTACTAGAACAACGTTTCTCAACCTTAAAAACTGCTAGCTGGGGAATTCTGCGAGTTGAAAAGTCCACACATCTTAAAGGTGCCAAGATTGAGAGTCATCGGAGTAGAGGATATGTAAGATTTCTTGCATTATCATTCTTACAGGCAGATTTGTTGATTCAGGATGCAGATAAATAGCAAGTTGCAATGCTTCGGAATGGAACCAAAGGAGAACTTGAATCTCAAAAACAACCCTTTTAGAGAGAGCGAGAGTCTGTAGGATCATTTCCTTCTGATACCAAAGGATATTTAATCATACACAAATATATCCACCAGGATACTTGACCTCTGTTCTCTTATGGATAAGCTCCCTTAGTCTTGGTGTAGTATGAAATTCTTCAACGATGACTACAGCTACCTGCCAGGCTGGAACTGATTTCACCTTTGACGTCCACATGGGTGTGCCACGATACTATTTTAAGCTTCACATGCCAGTCGTTTTGCTGCAGAAGTAATTGGAAATAGCAGATCGTAACAACAGCTACATAGAGACAATAGAAATGGATTCCAAATCTTCAGGACCAACACCTAGCTGCACAACCTTTGAAGAGATTCCTTCGGGACTGGCTATTTTAAGAACAATACCCTATGCCTTAATCTTGCCAGAGCTGGTAAGTCAGCTAACTTAATTTTGCTGTATTTTTTAAAATTCCCTATCTCCAATTGAACATGGAGCAGCTTTGCATACTATGTAGTGTCACTAGGTACACAGATAGTATAGTGATGACTCCTGATACTAGCTATTTGTATGATTATATGCAGATTTGTGCACATAACATTTTTATGCTAATTGTGCTCATAGTTAAAGGTTTATTTGAAGATCGGTATACTTTCCATACTTCATTTTATGGATCAAGAATTGCATACTTTGATCAGCTATGCATCAAAGCACATGCCATATATCTGCTTCCCATTGCTCTTTAAATGCACACTTTAATTCTTTTAAGGAGTTGAAGCATCTATTCACAATTAGCATATAGCACAAAGTTGTAGCTTTGTTAGAAGAGAGCTAAAATACAGGCAGTCCTTCACTTGCATCCACAATGGGGACCAGAATTTCTGTTACTAAGCAAGGCGTGTATTAAGTAAGTTGCACCTGATTTTCTGAACTTTTTTTTGCCATGGTTGTTAACGTGGATCATGCAGTTGATGAATGAATCAAACTTTCTCCATTAACTTTGCTTATTGGAAGCTACTGGGAATGTCATAAATGGTGATCATGAGACCCAACCAAGGATGCTGCAACTATCATAAATACATGCTGGTTGACAAGTGCCCAAATTTTGATCACCTGACTATAGGAATGCAGCGATTGTCATAAGTGTGAGGACTTACAGATCTAAGGGCATAAAACAAATTTAGAGACTTCTTCGTTTATTGATATATGTGAAGAATGTAATACCCTATGAAACTGATCATATGATATCAGTTAGGGTGTGCATTAAAATGTCACTTTTTGTTCCTAATTTTCAGAAAATTATAGCGAGAAACTATTTCAGCAAGGGAATGGTTAGCTTGGAGATATTAATATTGCATTACAATATTCAATCTGGTTTACAAGGCTTGGAGAATCTTTCCTCCACCCTCCCTAATTATTCTCACATTATTCAGGTTGGCCGCTGTGAAATTGAGTAAAATGCTGTGCTCATACAGGACTTGCTCTCTGAAGATATGGGTCAATATCTTTCAAACAGTGAATTGTGGAGACAATAATCCAAAAAGGCTTGATTTACAGGCTAGTTGTAGCTAGGCACATGATTCCTTGGATAAAGATGGATTTAACTAAAAGTGCTTCACAAAGGAGAAAGAGCTGATTGATTCAGGGACAACGGCAGGAAGATCCATGTAGCAACTTTTGAAAATTCATTAATTCATTAATAAATTCAAAAGTTCATTAAAAAAACAACATGCCTAAAGGAGAGAGACTGAAGTACTGCAACTTTCAATCTAGTTCACTAAACAGAATCCTCCAGATTTTGTACAGGACTGTTTGTAGGGAAGAAGAAAAGAAAAAGAGAGAGGAATTGGATCTTCTGCCCTTTGACCCATTCCTGCTCCTCCTAGTAAGTTTCTAGATTTGAGCCACAAAAAATAATAATACTATGTCAGTCTTATCAAGGTTTGGGTAACAAAAGATGCAGAACTGTTATCTCTTGAGAATTCAGCAGATATCTTAGATAAGAATGTCTTTGTTTACGTGCAGTGCAAATAGAACTCAGATTATTAAGTGCTGAGAATTGACAACATTGGAGATTCCTGATGGTTACATCCATCTGTGACACTTGGCTTTCAGGAATTTGTCCTATTTTTAAAAAAAGCAGAAAATCAAAGTAACTGATCATCCTTACGTAGTGTGATAATGGAATTCACTGGGAAGGCATTGCATTTTGTATTTTGCTTCACGTTGAGAACTTTCAGTTATAAAGTTATAATTCAAGATTGTAAAACATGGCAGAGTGATTATGTTCCTTAGAGTAACTGCATTCTCATTGTATGAGGCATGGACTTTAACCCAACTGGAGTTTTGTCTGTGTGTGTGTGTACGTGTGTGTGTGCACGTACGCACGCATATGTGCCTGTGTATTTTTTATTCATTTGAAAACTATTCAGCAAAGATTGGGTAAATAGTAAAGAATATTACCTTGATGGATATATGCAGCCTCACTTGCCAAGGCAGCCAGTGGTAAAATATATTTTAAGTCCAAGCTATCCAGACAACATTTGGAAGCAGCACAGACAGATGTCTTCCTAATTCACTGAAGTATTAAAGCGGGGAGGGGTACATCAAAAGCACGCATGAAGATTCTGTTATCATGATCAATCTCAATAGGAGTTTCTGTTTTCCATGATCGTTTTCACAAGTGGCACAATAACAGACGGTTGTCATGAGAAAGCACCATGAAAATCTGACGAATTGCTACAAATGACAAGCTTATGGGAAGACGTCGATTTAAATTGCATAATTCTGTGTGATACATATGTTTTAAAATGTTTAGTTGTTTGAGTGTTGGTCAAGAAAGACAATTCATGAAGGATATCATGACAAAAGCTAAACATAAAATGGAATATGGCTGCTTATGTGGGAATCAAAGTTAGGATGAAATACAGGATCATACCTTTTGATTTTCTTTCCCTAGAATCTTTATTTCTTCCTGTCCCTTAAAATATTCAAGCACATCTGTGTCTCAGATGTTTCTGTACCTTTTTGTGGTGTGTGGCCAGAAGCAACTTAGATAATGTCACTAGAGCAGCAATATTCTGCACTCAAAACTAGCTGCAGCTCAATGAAGACAGATTTTGTTTTTCTTAATCGCATTTTATCCTACCTTTCTTCTAGGAGCTCAAGGTTACATAAACTGATATACTATAACAACTCTGGAAAGTAAAATTGGTTTCAGAAAAATGACTGGTACAAAGACTGTAACATAGACTTGAACCTCTATCTGGCTGGTTCAGTTTAGAATGTAGTTTTGTACAGTATGGTGTTTGTGTATCGAAATTTTGCACCAGCTATTATTTCTTTGAGAATTTATAGAAACTGTATTATCGTATAGTTGCAAAGAACCTGCTGTTTATAAACAAAATGGCAGAGACAGATAATACCATAGCTTTCGAATCAATATGTGGAAGTTTCATTTTGAATGTTTTAATTTTCAGTGCGTATTTCTGCACTCTCCACCTTGTAGAACCTGTTTGATAATTTCTCAGCAAGGGGGGAGCATTAGTTTTCTTGACAGTGATCCTTGCTCACTGACGCTCGTGGGTGTGTGCCCGTTGGTGGGTAATAAAGAGTTCAACATCTTCAGATCAAATTTTTGTTTTGTTTTTTTCTTTCTTGGAACTGAAGTGGGAGTGCTGGGTACTTCTGGAAACACCTTTGCAAAGTATGCTGAAGTTGGTATTCAAGAACCTGACAGCCAAGGAGAATTGCAGGGCCATCATGTTCTTTGCAATTAATGACCCTTAAAGTGCACAATTTGATCATGCTGAAATATTTTCACAAATGATATGGCCTTCAAATGTAATCACAGGTGTTTTTCCTTGTCTGGTTCATAATCTTTTCCCCGAATAATGACTAGTTTTATATGTACAATATTTAGAAGGTCCGTTTTAAGGATCTCTGTTTGATTCTAAATTGACATGTTGTGCAAAACAGATCAGAATCAGATATCAGATCACTGCTCCTATTCAGCACAGAATTTTGCTTACATCGACTTCTTCAATATTTTGAGCAAGTTTATTCTTCTTGCTATACTTACAGATGCCAGTGACAGGACTTGGGATATTAACAATACCAAGAATCTGCTTTATTAAGATCTAGTATTAGGGAGACAATCGCAATTGCATTCAATCCATTATAACTATAGCTTCTCTTCCGATCTCCCCTTCGAATTGAGGAAGATTGGATAAAATATTGGCCATATCTATTTATGTTCTTTCTGCAATCAGTTTAGACTGCCACATATTCACCATAACTTTTGGAGAAGCCTTCTTAGACTTAATTTTATCCTACATTTTCTCTCCCTCTCTATCAAGTTAATAGCAACATGTTTCTTAATGTCGAATGCTGGAAATCCCAGGGAGGAAGTTAATCTGTCCTATTTTCCATGGGAATGTTGGATTAGGAAGAAACTGTTGAATTAGGCATGCTTTTGGTCTGGTTGATAATGACTGCCATTGGTTGTTATTTTAATGTGGATTTGTTGAAATGCAAATTAATTGGAGATCAGGTGGCTCATTGATAACATACTGAGAAAATAGGCAGTCAATATCACTCATGGCTGACATCCCCCATAAAAACTATAACACAGAACCTGGCAAGGTTTGGAGTGGTACAGGTTCCTATGTAACACTATCCTATACACGAGAGCTTAGAAACAGGTGTCTAGCGGGGAACTATAGGTCGGTGCATCTGCAGCATAACTTTATGCATGCTTACATAGAGTTTGTACATTAAGGCAAGTATGCATGCAACTGTTGTCTGGAAAGATAGAATTGCAATTTTAAATCAGCCAGAGGTCTAGTATAAGCCACAATGATGACATAGCCATCATTTGCACTGACATCATGATGGATATAAAGTCATTTCTCTCTGAGGACAATCACAATCAAGATGGGTGAGAAATGAATAAAGATAAAGCAGGCTCTTTGGCGAGACTAGAATTCAAATTTACATTGGCCCTAATATAATAATCTTATATTTAAAAATATGTTGATTATTTAAATCACAATTCTAAAAAGAGAAACCTCGCTGAATACAATAAATATGCACAAAACTGAACTATAAATGTACTATTGTCCTGCTGTTCAGAATATGACGACAGATGGTGGTGATGAGGATGAGGAATTTTGTTGTTTAAGGTGCTAAGACTTTGGTATCACCCTTTGTTTAGCACAATTATTTATATACTTGAAAGGCTGCTTTACTCTCCATGGAATAAGTCATTTTAAATATTTATAGTTACGCACATTGTTTTTTTATAAAAGATTTGTAATGTCTTAACATTTTTAAGAAAAATATAGACTAAAATATATTACATTTTTAAGCAACTTTTTATACATCTGTTGACATACAGCTTTTTAAAATATAATTTGTCTTGCTGGTCATAATCAAGAAGATAGATTAAACCAAGCATTTCGACCATTAGTTCGGAAGCTAACCTTCTATCGAATTCACAAAGAACAAATGTGATTGGAGTTGTAACTCCCAGCTACATATTCTAATCATATCGTCTGTACTCTGCCAAGACACACCTTTGCTGGTAAATTAGTGTAGAGTCTTGCAAGTCTCGGTTTCTACATTCCAGTGTCAAGATAAGATAAGTAATATTGAGTGATCAGAAGGTTAGTTGAATTTTTGAAAAATGAATGTGAAAGTGAGTGATTGATCTTGGATGAGCAACTGTATCTTCATTAATTGATTGCAAACTGTCCTGGTACATAGCTTTAACATAAACCTATGAGAAAAATTGATCCACTCTTTTTCAGCTACAAAACACCATTCCATGTCAATTTGGATAGACATTTAGCTGGCCCTGAAACATTTTACTGCCTCAGATAGGACAGCAAATAGTTCCCTTTTTATTGCATAAGAGCCAGTTGATACTTCAGTAATAAGACTGGCCCTGTTTGGAAATTGCTTTGGCAGATGACGTAGCACATCGTAGAGCGTTGATAAAATCTTGCAATGAAGAATACATTTAATTATGTCAGGATTGACATATTGAATATAATCATTTAAAATATTATTATTTCTCTTTAGGATCCAATGTGCATTCATATAATATAAATACACTGTGGGCATTCTCTAATTTATTTTCTCTCTCTCTTTCATTTGTTTTTATTTTGTTTTTGATTTAGGTTTTTAAGAAACGTTTTTCCTCTGTCATTTTGTTTCTTCAAAGAAAAAAACAAAGAAAGAGATGTGGACTGGTTCTCTTTTGTGCCCTCTTTGTAATTATTGGTGGCTTTGCACTTTGTCCACTTCATAGCAACCACAGTATAGTATATGCATATATTATTCATCCAAGGGAATTATTTTTTAAAATGAATTAGAAGTTTCTTAGGGAAAAAACCCTGCTGATGTTGCATATTATCATAATCACCTATTGCAAACCTATTTACAATTTGTTATTTAAATAATATTATTCTTCCTAAGGGTCATTCTTTATATAGCCAATATAATACTGGACAAGGAAGAGGATATGGAAAGGTACCCAGCTAGAACTGGTTTCATCTACACTCAGTTTTTAGACCCTGAGATGCAAGGTAATGGCTCAGCAATGATTGGCGCCATGTCCTGCCAGCTTTTAAGATGACATATGAAACACTCCTTGTCCGGCGAAGCTTCAGTTGGACATTTTGGTCATTGGTGTCTTGCTGCCAGTGTGTTTACTGTGCTGTTTAAGATAGATCATTTTATGTGGCGATATTATTTGTCCTTTAGCATTCTGCTCCAGAGTTACAATTTAATGAAATGTATCAATCAACCAATCAACCAAATAAATAAATATAGGCATAAATCAGGGACTAAACCAATCTGAAATGTAAGCAAGTTTAATGACAATAATTTGTATTTCAACTTTTCCACCCCAACAGATCTTTGGCTGCTGGGTTTGGATCCTGGTAGCAGCTACCACGGTGTATTTCCCTTTGCTGCAAGGATGGGTCATGTACGTCTCGATCAGCTCCTTTGTCATCTCCTTCCTGCTCCTCCTGAGTTACCTATTTGGCTTCCATAAAAACTTCGAATCCTGGAAAATTCTGGTAAGGTGGCAACAATTCCAGCAACTTAAACAGATTTGAAGTGGGTAAAACTCCCAGATCATGAATGGGCTGCTTACTGGGATGACTTTTGTCTGCACTTCATATGCAATTCTGCATAATAATGCACACAGACTGAAGACTTCCACATTTCTTTCTTGTTTTTCAACACTTTCCATATCTACTTCTCTCCTCTTTTAGGATAGTCTTTACCATGGAGCCACAGGCATTTTTTACCTGAGTGCTGCTGTGTTGCAGGCAAATGCAACAATTCA